>SMJT01000019.1:1810806-1947803 GCA_004349715.1 Crucihimalaya himalaica
GAGTTGGGAGCAATGAGTCTATGACGTGGATATAAGCATAGGGATCGGATGTAGACCTCGGAGGTTGATAGTGTTCGACCTCAGTTGTGGTTTGGGATTGGCCGGTGGGCCAAGAGTTGTGTAGGTTGATAGTGTTCGACCTCAGCTCGTGTTTGGTTTGTGTGGCCGTGTTAGCCGAGATTTGACCGATCGTTGTGACAATTGTGAGGTGAGTCCTAGTGGAGGACTGTGTGACGAGATTCGAGGACAAATCTATGTTAGTGGGGGAGAATTATAACGCCCGTGTTCCGGAAAAAAGGAATGTTGTTGAGCTCGGGAGTGACGAGTTCAGGATTTGTTGCGCGAGCTCGGGATTGTTGTGAGGTCGGTTTTGGGCAAAATCGCCCGGTTTAGTTCTAATTCTTTGGTTTAATGGCATTAAACCGGTGGGAACCCTAATCTCACCTATAAAAACTCGACTTCTCCTTCTTGTTGCCTCATTTGGTCGAAATCTTGGCTGCTGTGAGAGGGAGAGAAGAGCTTTGAGTTTTGGTGAGAAGGGAGATCAAAACCTTGAAGGTGAAGCAGAGGCAGCAGACAGGGTCTGGAAGAAAGAGGTTTCGACCGATCAAATCGTGTCCAAAGGTAACGAATTTTGGTGGAGTTGTAGTTAAGCCTTTAATCTAGATGTACCTTTTTGCGGAATTTGATTTGAGTCGGTGGTTTGAAAGTTATTCACGATTTCGTAGAGGTGTTCTGTTTCCGTCGAAGGCAGGACCAGCGGAGACTCGGGGTTAGATCTCCGCCGCGTCTGTGGTCGGATCCTCACGAATTTTGGTGAGTAGTTTCAGGACATCTAGGGGCTTAATTCCACCGATTGGTTTTCAAATTGGAAGGTTAGATTGAAAGTTATGGCTCGATCTTCCAGCGGCCGTTTTCTGGGTTTTGCCCAGTTTTGGTAACTTGGGTGTTTGTTGTTGTGGTTGGTTGTAGGTTGTTCTTAGCTGCTTTGAGTTCGTGTGTAAGGTCCTCCTGAGTGTGTGTGGAGTATACCTTGGCCGAATTCCCGTTGTGTTATTGAGGTGACTGCGTGACCATGAGCTTATCTAAGTTATGGTGATTTGTTTGGTAAGTTGTGATGGTTGTGTGATGTGTAGGATGGATCTGTGATGATCCATCATTGATATCTGTGGTATGTGTCTCAATGACGTGGTGTTTATTGAGGTGTGTGTGGCAATGACGTGGTGTTCATTGGCCAAAACACGGGAAGGTGACAATGACGTGGTGTTCATTGGCCAAAACACGGGAAGGTGACAATGACGTGGTGTTTATTGGATTAGAAATTTGTGTATATTGTGATTGATTGTTATTTGTATGAGCTTGTGTGTATAGCTCGTAGATGGGAGGATCACCTCACTAAGTATTTGTGATAATACTTACGCATCTCATTTGTGTGTGTGATGCAGGTATAGATAAAATGTGATCGTGGAATCATGGCGAGGAGAGGAGGATGATCTAATTCGGGTTTGTGTATTGTATTCGGTTTGGTAGTACGGGTTTGTATGTGTAATGTCTTCCGTTGTGCGTGTTAATTTCCCAGGATTGGAATTATGTTTTATTGTGTGTGTGTTGGGTAATATTATCTTATGGGGGATAATCTTACTGTGTTGTTTCGAATTTGCGTTTAAATTCGAACTCGGTTTGTGAGTGTGCGAATATTATTTATGGGAATAATATTTGCTTGTTTAAAAAAAAAAAAAAAAATAGATAACCCGGGCGGGTCGTCTCAGTTTTGGTATCAGAGCATTTACGGTTCTAGGATAGTTTAGGAAATTGAATTGGATTAATTTTATTTCCTGGTGTTTGGTGCATGTGGTAGAGAACCGTAATTGTGGTGGTTAGAAATTTATTATGTGTTAGTCAATTGAGTGTGGTATGGGGTCTTAGATCATACTCTTCGAGCCTTCAATGAAATTCCACGGTAAGTTGTTCTGTTTTCTGTCTTTGGTGTTGTGTTCTGAGCTTCTGTGGTGGAAGTGCAGATGGTTCTGGGAGGCAGAGGTCGTGGTCGTGGTCGTCCGCGTGGCCCAGGTCGTGGAGCTCCTTTAGTGGAGGAGAGTGTGGCACAAAGTGCTACGGTTGAGCAGGTCATGGATTCGCATGCGGGTTCAGAGGAGTCTGAGGGTGTGGCCGGTGAGAGTGCCGGTTTGGCCGGGGTGGGTGCCGGTGTGGCTGGAGGTCCAGCGGGTGCTGTTGGTGTGGCAGCGGGTTTGGCTCAGGCTCGGATGATCGCATTGTTGGAGCGGTTACCAAAGAGGGTACCAGAGCAGGCTCGGGTAGTACCACCAGTGGTGGTGGAGGAGCAGCCGAGGGTTGCTGTTGCGGTTGCAGAGGAGCTCCCATCTTACCTGAAGATGATGGAGCAGTTGTAGAGGATTGGCACAGGATTCTTTTCCGGTGGTGCCAAGCCTGAGGATGCAGATGAGTGGAGGATGCGGTTGGAACGGAATTTTAGTTCGATTAGGTGTCCTGAGGGAAACCAGGTGGATCTCGCAGTCCACTATCTGGAGGGTGATGCACACCTGTGGTGGAGAGGTGTTGCAGCCAGGCGAGCTCAGGCAGATATGACCTGGGGTGATTTTGTTTTGGAGTTTAACTCCAAGTATTTTCCTCCGGAGGCGTTGGACCGGTTGGAGGGGCGGTTCTTGGAGTTGTCTCAGGGAAACCGGACGGTTCGAGAGTATGAGGCAGAGTTTAACCGTCTCAGTGTGTATGCTGGTCACGTTATGGAGGGAGAGCAGGCTCAGGTGCGACGGTTTATGAAGGGTCTTTGGGCCGAGTTGAGGAACCGTTGCTTGGTGCGGTCTTTTGGCACTGTTGGAGAGTTGGTGGAGAAGGCTGCCTCGAAGATGGTCTGATGGACGAGGCAGTGGTGGCCAGTCCGGGCTTTCAGGCGAAGAGGTCGCAGCAGCAGTCTGGTTCAGGCAAGGGTGATAAGCCTGTTCAGGACCAGAAGCGTAAGTTCGAGGGCATTCAGAGGGGCAGTCAAAGTGGTCAGGGATGCTTCAGGTGTGGCAGCAAGGATCACAGGATTGCTAGTTGTCCTCAGAAAGACACGCGTGTGGATACGCGGGTGTGTTTCCACTGCAGGGAGGCAGGACACATCAAGACGAAGTGTCCCAAGCTGCAGCGGACGGAGGTAGTGGTGACACCACCGGTGAGGCAGACCNTACCCATTCGGGGTCGAATCAGAGATGTGGACATCCAAGTGGTTGAGGAATCCATGCCAGCGTACTTGATCGTTTGCTCTGTGGAGCTGTACGATGTCATCTTAGGGATGGATTGGCTAGGAAAGTATAGAGCGCATCTGGATTGTCACCGGGGGCGTGTGGTGTTTGAGCGGAAGAAAGGGAGGTTGGTTTATCAGGGAGTGAGACCGACTTCGGGGAGTCTTGTGATCTCTGCTATGCAAGCAGAAAGGATGCTAGAAAAAGGTCGCGAGGCTTATCTGGCGACAATTGTTACTCCAGAGACCATGGGAGCGTATGAAGTGGGAGATATTCGGGTTGTTCAAGAGTTCGAGGATGTTTTTCAGTCGTTGCAGGGATTACCACCACCTCGGTCTGATCCCTTCACGATTGAGTTGGAACCAGGGACGACACCGATATCGAAGGCTCCATACAGAATGGCTCCAGTAGAGATGGCTGAGCTAAAGAAGCAGTTGGAGGAGCTAAAGATACAAAAATGCATTGTGAATGTCACTTTGGTGAACTTTCCAATCACAAGAAATTGCATGTTGTAAGAAAGCACGAACGGTAACCATCTTAGCAACATGCGCAAATGTCTCGTTGAAATCAATACCCTCTGTTTGATTATTCCCGAGAACCACCGAACGAGCTTTGTGACGCTCCAATGTCCCATCCGAATGATACTTGAGTTTAAAAACCCATTTACAACCGATCGCCTTCTTACCCGGTGGGAGTGTTTCAACTGTCCATGTAAGGCAACAATTTCATCTTGTACAGCGTCTCGCCATTCCTTGTCTTCAATAGCATCTTTGTAGAACTGTGGTTCAACACCCGTGGTAATAGCAAACAAAAACGCCTGATATCCCTGAGAATATTGTTCACTAGATAAAATATTATCAATGGAATATGGAGTAACAGAAGGATAAGGCTCATGAAGCAGGGTCGTGACGTAATCGTTGAGCTTTGTGGGACGTCGTTTGATACGTAAACCACGACCTAGGTCTTCTGTTGTATCGTCATGTGAGACTTCAGAAGAGGAATGAACTTGTGAATCTGAACCGGAGCTGAATGTATGAGGAATAGATGAGCAAGGTACTAGAACAGGGGAAGACGAGTTGCTTGAGGCAGAGATAGTATTAGCTAGAGGCAAGTGAACAACTAGTAAGTCGACTGGTGTCGTGACACTTGTGTCACCGGAGTTTCGAATTTCCGGAGACGAAACTAGTGGCACAGTTGGAGAATCAGTAGCAATCAGAGCTGAATCGGGAAAAGCATCATTGGAAGTAATAGAATCTGGAGACGTAGAGGGTGAGGCCGATGAATGTAGTATCTCGTCGTCATCGTCAAGAAATTCCAACGAAGACAGAGGCCGAGAATCACCATCAGTCTCGACTGTGAGCACAGCAAGTGGAAATTCATCTTCTACAAAAATCACGTCACGGGACACCGATACAACACCAGTGTCCAAGTTATACACACGCCAGCCCTTCTTGGCAAATGGATAACCCAAGAACACAGATTTGTTGCTTCTTGGTGCAAATTTATCACCTCCATGTTTTTGGTTATGAACATAACATAAACAACCAAAAACACGTAAATGTTGCAAAGGTGGAGGACGATTGTAGATTAGTTCAAACGGTGTTTTACCCTCTAAAACATTAGTCGGAGTACGATTGATGAGATAGGCCGCAGTTAGTGCACAATAACCCCATAGTTCAATAGGTAGATGTGCTTGAAAACGGAGAGCCCGAGCAACACTGAGAATATGACGATGCTTCCGTTTTACCCGACCGTTCAGTTGCGGAGTTCCAACACATAATGTCTCATGAATAATCCCCTTCTCGGCAAAGAAATTAATGAGGCATACAAATTCTGATCTATTATCACTTCTTATAACACGGACAGTGGCCGAGAATTATCGTGTTACAAGAGCCAAAAGAATTTTCAAATGTGTGGGTGCTTCTTGTTTAGTAGTAAGAAGATATACCCAAATTGCTCTAGAAAAAATCGTCTACGATGGTAAGAAAATACTTAGAACCACATAAGACAGACGATCGATAAGGACCCCAAATATCGCAATGAATTCTTTCAAAAATCATAGAAGATTTATTAGTGCTTAAAGGAAACGAGTCTCAGACATGTTTTGCTCGAATACAAATCTCACAAGTCTTTGAATCAAAACTACTACTAGAATGCTTCAACAAATCCAATGCTTTAGAAGATGGATGACCTAAGCGATTGTGCCAAACATCCAAAGACGAGGTATTAGATCCTTGAACACCTGCAGCGACATTGATATATCATGGTTTTTACCCGTTTTTAGCCATGATATAGGTCTTGTTTTTAGAGTCCTTCTAGTGTTTTTGTAGTCTTTTTGAGTCTTTTCAGGTTTTATAATTTATGAAAATTATTTTAGATAAATTAATTGATTATTTACTGGCCATATTGACATTCTAATCAGCGGCATATATGTTTCACCGAAATTTTACCAAATAAACATTTTTGGTTTTGTAGACTCAAAAAAATTTAACTTTTAACTTTGAGAGTTTACAAAATAGAGAAGATTATGTAATATAGAACTCCGAAACTAATAAAAAATTAAAAAATATTATTTTTATTTTAAATAATAAAAAATATTATTATCAATTAGAAAACTAAAAACAACAGAATCTTGAATATTTATTGAAAATTCACGAGTGCCATGTTCCTTCATGTTCATCCTAAATCCTTAAAAGTCAAATATAAAATGTCAACCCTCCTCATGCGCTTTTTCAGACTCCTTGTATGCCGATCCATAATATGTACATTATCTTTTTTAATATTACAATAATGAAAACTCCAATAATGAATGCAACTAGAAAGAAGGATTCTTTCTTTTTTCATTGAAAGAAAAAACTCATATAATGCAACTTACACAAAAAGATATTCATGCTCAAAAATAATATCAAATAAAATCGAACCGTAATTAGGTGATTCAGTTTGGTTTTGGTTTTCTTCAAAAATCCGTTCAGGTACAATTATTATATTTTGGTTTCGGTTCAATTTAAAACCATAAAACCATTCGTTTTTTTGGATTTTTATTTTTTTATTATAATACCACTCGTTTGGTAATTGTGTGATCATGTTTGCAATATTCTGCTTGGTGATATAAGCGATATGAATTAAAAATATTTATATCAATACATATTGGACAAGAGAAGATAAAACTCTTTGAAAGATTATACAGATCATAATAATATTATTGATAGAGAGTAAATTTTATCCTATGTATACTCACTTACAAGAATATGGCTAGTCATCAAAGTATTTAGGGTTCGAATTTCAAGAGGAGTTAAGAATAGCAAACTAAGAATACAAAATTAAATTACTTAAGCTAAGTGATTGACGATTTTGGGTTTTATATCTAACAATCCAAAGCAATTCAAACAAAAGAAACAAGAAGCAACCAAAGCAAGCTATGACTAATTAAGCAATGAAACTAACCAAGACAATAAAGGAACTAGAAACATGCAAAAACTAAAGACTACTCAAATTTAATTCTAAAATAAGCAGGAAAGAACTAAACCAATCTAAACGATTCATAAACGATAATTAAAGGCGAGTCTACGGGCTTAGATTCAGTTTGGGTGATTGATATATCATGGTTTTTACCCGTTTTTAGCCATGATATAGGTCTTGTTTTTAGAGTCCTTCTAGTGTTTTTGTAGTCTTTTTGAGTCTTTTCAGGTTTTAGCACGTTTGGAGCATCATTGGAGATATTGGAGCATTCAGGAGCTTTTTGGCATTCTTTGAATAACTTCCCGCCGTTGGATTGAGCTCAAATTTGGATACAAGAGAGATCAAAGGATTAGCTTTCATTTGGAAGTGGTTTGAGGCCATTCTAACGGTGCGATCAAAAGTTATGCCAGTTTTTGTGAAGACAGTCCAGTCTGGCGAGCACAGAGTCCTGGTATCGACCGACACCAACCTGGTATCGACCGACAACAACCTGGTATCGATCGATACCGACTGCAGAAAAGGAAAACACGTGATTTTACAAGTCTGAAGAGTCTGCAACTTAGCCCAGAAGATTCTATTATTTACAATTAAGCCCAGAACGTGTTTTAGCATTATATTTAGGGTTTTTAGCCACTTTTAGGAGAGACTAAGCTTTTTATCATTATTCTAATACTTGGAGAGAGATTGGTTCCGGGTTTTGTGGGAGACAATTCTAATCCCTTGTTTACTCTTGATTTATTTTATGCAATCTATTTTATTCATGATGTTTGCTTCATTCACCATGTTTGAGTAGATTCCTTGTTAGGTTTAGGGTTATTCAAAGGTGTTTGATGAATTGTTAGGTTGATCTGAATTGATAGGAGAGATTAAATAGAGTTNGAATTCTAGGTTTAGACATAGATAATCTTCGCAGCGACGGTTGGTTGATTTTACATTTGTGCTTCAAGTTCAAGAACAGTGCTTAATATCCTCCTGACATTCTATTTGATCTGCAATTCTGATTTACCGGAGAATTTCCCTAGGCTTAGCGTTTTTCCTCCATTGATTTTACAATTACTTTTAATCGTCTGCTTATTTCCTGCATTACTTTATTCGCTTAGCTTAATTCGAGTCTTATTATCTATTGAGTGAATTCTTGAGTCTTTGTGGTTCGACCCCTAGAATACTACAGCTACTGCTTAGATACTTTAGGGTATTATATTTGAACATATCAAAATACTTTTGAGATATAAAATTTTAGGGACTAAAATAATATATATAAATAATTAATAAGATTATTTGAGTGATAGATAATTATAGTGACTCAAATGCGTTAAGAAGCCAAGTTATCAACGTCACTAAAATAGAGAAAACTTGAAATTTTCAATTTGGTAATTGATAATGTTATGATTTCGAGTGAAATGGAAAGAAATTTTAAAATATAAAATAGAGAAGGATAATTAAGGCAATAATTTTCCTTTACTAGGTTTTATTTTCATCAATTGTGTGAATAAATAACTTAAAAATAAAAACTCTAAATTATCATTAAATACACTATAAATCTCGATACATATAGGAAGCTACAAAGTCTGATTCAGATAAAAAATAGAAAATATAAGAATATTATGTTTCTATCTTATAAAAATAATAAAGACAAATATTTAGAACATGTCGAAATCAAATTGATTGGCAGACACATATCACAATTTCATTAAATATATTGTTTATAATATTTTACAAATTTATTTATTTTATATGACCAAAAACTTTTTTTTGTACATAATAAGGAATGTAACAAAGTGTTGATTTGTTCTATTTTTTTATATCATCAAATTTCAAATGTCATAGTAAATAAAAAGAAATTAATTTTTCAAAGAGAATTTGAAATTAAAACATATTAGTGCAAAAATTGAAACTAAATCATCATTACACACGCTAATATTTCTACCAAATGAGAGTCAAATTCATAACATTACATCACATAACTTCCCTTGTTGTTCATGGTAAGTGAAAATATTAAAAAAGTATAAACGACTTTGTATTTTTTGGCTTACTCTTGAAAGAACACCCATTAGGGCAAAAGTTCTTTCTCTTACAATAGAATCATTATCCATGCAATACTTGATAAGCATATCTCCTGAATTAATATATGAAATCTGCATAAGAATGATGAAAGGAATATATATCGGGTTGTAAAAAATTAACTTAACAATGTTATAATAAGCAAGTTGAGAAAGTATATATCGCAACTAAATTAGATATCCACTAAGTGAGAACATACGAGTCCAAAATAGTGTTAGCACGACATCAAGAAAATAGAGTAACAGAGACTCCGATGATACTTATGCAAACATAATTAATCTCAGATAATTCAATATGTAAAAGACAACAAAAAAATATACTATACAAAGATATTTAAAAATATTAATAAATGCCATAAAAAGAGCTTTTATGTATACTAAAGCTTAAACATATTAATACCTCCATATGTCCCATTTATCATCTTCACAAAAATATATTTAACATTTTCTAAAGATTCTAAAAACGTATACTAACTTATCTCAAAAAATTATATTTAATTTTTACAAAAAATAAAAAATTAATGGCAGAAATTTATTTAAGTAGATTCATTAAGGATAAAAGAGTAATCAACTATTATGAGGATGAATAAGAACAATTTTGATTTTTCTTTCAATATATATATATATATATATATATTTCATGCCTTATAGATATTAGTTCAACTAATGTATTTGTTTGGATTTCTGAAATTTAATATTGACTTCCGCATGGAGTTGATAAGGTTTTTCTGTTTTGTTTTTATATCTGTTGATAAGTTATACTAGAATAGTTGAACTGCATTCTTCTACGTTATATAAGAGGGTGCCAATTGGACATATAAAATGTTATGATAAGAGCATGAAAGTGTAACAACATTGAGATGAGAACTTTCCTCAACCTATAGGACCCATGCCAATAATATTTGTAAGTTGGAAATAAAAATAAAAATTCAACTTTTTGAACTACTTAGTTCTAGAACACAAGCTTCCCGTTCAGTTCATCTAACCCATAGTCCAGACCTAGCTTGGTTATATTATAGGGCCACAATAATTTAATTGTCCCTTATGCTTTTTGCATTGGACTTTTTAATCCATAGTCCAGGATTAGCTCGGCTAATGGAAAGATATTCTCCAATGCAAAAAGTTTGACACGAATGAGAAAATCAGTATATTTTGGTCGTATAATACAACTAAGAAAAAATTGGACTATGGTGTGCCTGAATAACTAAACGGAAAACTTGCTATATGTAACTGAGTAATTTACAAAGTTTGCTTTTGTTTAATTTACAAAGATACTCTTGGGTGCTTTAGCGTTAGGTAATTTCTCCTCTCAGTGTTTTTCTCATTAACTTTCTAACCATAGCATTTTTTGACACAGTTCGTATCATTTGCATGTTTATATTTATAATGTCATGTTTTCATGCCAAAGCCTCAATGTTTCTGTTTTTGTTTGTGTTCGACTGTTCTAAAATTTGTGTTGATAAGATGGTAAGAACTTAATATTCTATAAGAAATTGGACCAACCAAAACCCTTATCTTAGTGGTCTTTGTATAAAACCCAATGTCAAAATGGATGGCCAGGATCAAAAGTTTTGGTTCAGATGAATGACTAAGTGACACCTTACAAGGATAATATGCAATTGTTCGAATAGACCTGTGGCACTAAGTTCGTGGACATTCACACTGATAGGAATGTGACGTCATAGAAAGGTACGGTGGACCGTGGTAGAACCGCAGAATCTCAAGAGACAATGATACGCTGAGCGAGTTCACGTGTCTTGTTCAAGGAATCAATCGAGGCGAATTAGAGGCTGATCGTAGGTGGCCGGAGATGACGCAGTCGGTGGTTGATGTTGTAAAAAAATCTGTTGATATTGGTTGTGAAGTGGTTCAAATGTAAATCGTGTTGAAATCTTATGCTAATTAGATTATGAATTTTCTATTAGTGTCATTAATACTCACATATGTTATGGTACTCGGTTCAAAGTTACATATTAGTTTTGTAGATTGATTATGTAGTTTTGTGCATTGAATATGCAATAAATTTTATTAGTAGATTATTATATAGATTCTCATCCTCTTATAAAAAGATTATAACCAAATGAACTACACCACTTGATTCTTTCAACACATGATTTACTTTTCATCATAGCGTACCATTCAACAAATAAAGCTAATTTAACAACGTCATTATTCATTAAAATAGAGCAAAACTTGAAGATTTTAATTTAGTAATTGATTATGTTATGATTTCGAGTGAAATGGAAAGAATCTTTAAAACATTAAATAGTAAATAATTTTTTTTTCATTAGTTGTGTGAATAAATAACTAAGTACTGTAAGATATCATTATATAAGTACAAAATCTTGATAAGCTAGAGACTAAAAAAGAAAATATAAAAAAATATATTCTTATCTTATAAAAATAATAAATTTAAGTGTTTAACACATGTCAAAATCTAATTGACTAGATGAAAAATCTAATTATATTCTTTCCAATATTATGCATATTTATTTCTTTTTATTTAACCTGAAATCCTATTTTATTTTGTACTTCATAAGGAATGAATCAATTTTTTTTTTCCATTTTAGTATCAAATGTCATCGTAAATAAAAGTAAATTAATTATTTAAATGCAAATTTAACTTTTAAAAAAATTTAGTTAAGGTTTATGATAACAAACGCCACCCACATATTTTTGTTGTCTATATATACTTCTTATCTCTTCGTAAACCAACATACAACACACATATAACCTCATCATCTCTCTCACATATATTCACATCCTTGTCTTATCTCTCTTACTGTAAATCTCAAAATCATTCTCTTCTCTCTATAAACTTTCTCCATTTCATCATCTATCCACTTCATGAATGCATAATTATCATCAGATGCAAAAGGCAAACCGATGATCCGGTCTACCGGATTAGTAAACTCCGAGATAATGTGTTGGCCATCATGATTCATACGGGATTGTCCACAGAAATAAAATGCCATCAATATGGGTGTGTTGTTTAATTTTTTGTCTTATTCACTTAGTTACATGATATCATGGCTTACATATGTTAGTTTCGTTATTAAATTTGCTGCAGATACCTTTTCTCTTCTTTGATATGTAAAAACTATCATAACCAACATGACACCTCTTGCCGCTCATTCTGATCGTGTTGCGAAAGCGATATCCATGCAAGGTTATTCTTTCTATTTTCTGATCTACTCTTTAAACTTAAAAACTGATGGTTGAATTGATGATTGCTATACATTTTGATTCCTAGAAGAAATTTTTATACATGGACAAAGTAGTATATGAACAATTTTAATGATATTTGTAAATACCGCCAAAAGAGCTTTTATAAATAATAAAGTTCAAACATATTAATTAATCTATGTGGTTAGGTTTTCAAATTGGTTAGTCTTAAATCTCGCAATAATAAAAGGTAATAATAACGGTATTTTGCGCGCAAATCTTATAAGTTTTCAAAAAATCTGGTGTTGACCCTTTTTCCTTCACTGTTGAATTCATTTTATAATGAAAACTATAGAGGTGAAAGATTGTTGCAGTTTGTAAAATGCTTAACCAACCCAATAAACTGCTGCAACATCTTCTAGGGTTGTTGTAGACACTTTGAATTCAAGTAGGCTCAAATCTTTGGTAGGTCTACAACAAACAACTTTCAAGCCATACTCTGTAGATGGAGTTAGACCAGAGACTTAAAACTTTGTGTTTGGTCTCTGGTCTAACTCCATCTACAGAGTATAGCTTCAAAGTTGTTTGCTATAGCGACACAAAAGAATTGAACATAGATGAATTCAAAGTCTCTATAAGAACCCTCGAAGAAGATGCGGAAGAAGTTTTATTGGTTTGGTTAGGTCATTTTACAAACTGCAAAAATCTTTCACCTAGACAGCCTTCATTACAAAATTAATTCAATAGTAAAGGCAAAAGGGTCAGAAAATGGTTATTTTGTTTTTACGTAAGAAAAGGTCGAAAAACAAATTTTTGCCCTAGGACCCAAATTTATGTTTGTCGGGGCTGGAAGCCATTATGCATTGAGCTGAAAGAGAGATTAGTGAGCTGGCTTAAGCATGTACAAAATCATATTCTTTAGGTTTGATTGTAAGAGAAAAGAGTTTAACTACTTTGTTTTTAACCACTAAGTTTCTAGTAATAAATCATGAGAAATTAATATTCTAATATTCTACACTATGCTTGAACCTGTCACAACCTAAAGAATAGAGAATAGGTTTACTTATTATTATTCTTTAATAAATCTGAATGATCATGGTATGGTGTAACGAATTAGTCATTTTATAAAACGTCAAGAACATAAAGGAATACATCTTATATGATAAAGAAGGGTTTATTCTCTGAGAAATCAACACATGTCATAGCTCTTTCAATTCCGGGGGAGTTGATAACACCATATTTTACATGTTTTAAGACTTTGTTTTCATATGTTTCAATCTAACTTTATATAGTTTTTTAGATGTTTTCATGGATTTAGGGTCCAATTGAGTCTCATTGCATTTTAGAGTCCTAGGATGTATATATGCATCTCGTGTGTTGTTTTGTGTATTTTCTAGGCACTTTTGGAGTTGGAGGAGGTTGAACAACTCACGGATGACATGACGGGGACTCAAGACGAAGAAGAAGTCAAGAAGTCAAGAAGAAGCTCAAAAATGAGTTTCATCGGTCAAATGACCGATAGAACCGACCGAGAAAACCAAAGAAACGTTTCAAGACTTGGAGATGTCCCAGGTGGAACAATTATCGGTCATTTGACCGATATAGATGACCGATAAAATCAAAGATCAAGCATAGAGGATATGTGTCTGGAAGATCGACTCGGATGGAAGCCTTTCCTTTGGATTTAGCTTTGGAGCTCTTCATCAAAGTTGTAGGATATTGAGTAAGCTTTCCAATGGGACTGGTTTCAACTCATTCTGAGTTGTATTTAAGGAGTTACAGCAGATTTAGTGGACACATATCAACTCTGTTGCGAAGGAGGATGCATCCGAGTATGAAAGCTCTCAGGTGATGGTTTTATCGGTCATTTGACCGATATAGATGACCGACAGAATGGCTTATCAGAAGACAGAAGCTACGGATGTCTCAGGAGTCATTTCTATCGGTCATTTGATCGATAGAACTGACCGATAAAAACCCAGTCCGATTTTTTTAAGTTTATAAACACTCTTAAGTTGTAAAAAAACATAAGTCTTCTTCTTCTAACAATTGGGGCTCGTCCCAAACCCTCTTTTGAGGGATTTGTGGATTGTTCAACATCCATATGCCATAATAGAGAAGATTTCTTCAACCCATGTTTATATTATGTTAATTTGATTCTTGTTCTTCATTTTTATGTGCTTTTCCCTTGTGTTCTTGATTTTTGTTGGATTGTGGTTTGGTTTGATTGTGATGGTTTGATTGTTGATTGTCGATGTTTAGGCTTAGATAACCATTTGTTCTCATGTTAGGAAGAGTTTTAATCCTAGGATTGAATTGACAACTCATTTCTAGAACTTAGGACATTTCTCGCCCGGAAGGTGTTCGATGAAATGTCTAGAAAACTTCCATGCATGCGTTTCATTCTAAGTTATCGGTGGATGCTGACTTTAGGATGAATTGTTGAGTAATATGGACTTGTGCTGAATTATGGATCATTTAAGTGATCGGTGGATGCTGACTTTAGATGGTTCGTACAATGATTAGTGTTCCTTGTCATAAGAACAATTGTGCATTGAATGTCTAGGCGTCATTAGTCAACTGTCTTGATTATTAGATGATGATGATTTAGGATGATCTTGGATGAGTCCTTCACTTAGGTTGATACTTAATGCTAGACTTGACATGATAGACCGAAGTTTAGTACTGCACCTAGATTAGGTAGTTCTAGTTTGGCATGACAAACCGAATTAGAACTACACCTTAGATTAGATAGATTTTTGGTCTCATCCCATGCTTTAGGGATGAGATTCGAGTAAGCGGTGTTAGTGCTAGACTAGGTTTGGTCATTCGATTCTTGAACTTAGGCATTTCACACCCGAAAGGTGTTGGATGAATTGCTTGAACCGAGCCTTTTGTGAGCTTCTCTTCCCTAGCCAACGAAAGCTGATGTTAGGGTGATTAGTGAACTTAATGGACTTGATTATAATGCTTGTTGGTACCAAATTTGCAAACGAAAGTTTAGCTAAATTTGGTAATCGATGAAGTGGTTAACGCCACGAGAGTGGGTTAATCTAGTATTCGTGTTCCATGTTCTAGGATAGTGTTTAATGCTTCCAAATGATTCATTGTTTGATTGTTAATCATCTCATTAATAACTTAGCTCATGATCCAACACCTTTGTTTTGTGTATTATGTCTAATATCTTGTGTTTTTTTTTTTTTTTTTGTCTTGTTTTCTTCTGTCTTGTCTTCTTTCTTATATTTAGTTTCTAGTTTAGCTTTGTATTTTTTTTTTGTTAAAAACCAAAAATATGTTTTGCTCTAGATTAAGAAGTTTCTTGCATTCTTGGTGCTTCAATCTTAACCCCTTATGAATTGACATCTCAAGTACTACAATGACATGAGTACACTTGGGAAATTGAAAACAAAAAATAGCCCGTATCACATAATTGTGAGAATTGTTATAAGTATGGTGATTACAATTAACTACACAATTTCATAACGTTTGGTCGTAAAATCTAACACTAATTAATTGCATCAAAAAAAATTAATACAATATAAATTATTCACAATGAATTCTTTAAAATCTTATATAATAAAGAAGATTTCATCCTATGAGAAATCGACTCGTGTCATAACTCTTTAAATTCCTAAGAATGGATCCTTTGAAATATAATATAACTCTTATCTTTACTCATAAATGACATTCAAACATAATTAAGAAAATTGAATAGTTATAAGTATGGTGATTACAAATAAGTACACAATTTCGTAACGTTTGGTCATAAAATCTAACACTAAATTGCATAAAAAAAATCTAATACAAAATAAATTATTCACAATGAATTCTTTCAAAAGTAACAAAATTCTTAGCTTTTAAATAATGACATTCAAACATAATTGTGAATGTTGAATAGTTATAAAGCATATATATGCTTTAACTATATACTAATTTTATAATTAATTTATATTTACTCAAAAAATCTCTATAAATAATATAAAACACATCTCACTAATCATCATATTTCAAGTGTCATATTATTGGTAAATTATAACATTTTCTTTTGTAATTTAACCAATGGTGTTTCAATATTATTATTTTTGTCACTTTTGTAAGAGGATGTAAAGAGAATGTGACGTGCAACCAAGAAACCCTACTCATGGTCAATCTGTTGTGCTACTTTAGGGGTCTTTCAAAATACATTATGGTAGATTTTATTTGCTAGAAAACATTCACTATATAAATCTATATAAACCGAAACTTTGGTTAACTAGAAATGAAATTCATATTCTTGCAAAGAGATGAAGAAAAGAATCAAGAAAACTAAGGACAAGAAGAAGGCAAAGACAATAGAGTATGCTTCAAAGGAACATAAGTCTCAAGTGAACAGCGATATCCCAAGTGTATTACACCCAAGGCTGCTAAGTTGGGCAGTGGTGGAGGCAGACATTCAATGGTATATAGTAATTATTCCATCTCCATTATACTTTAATAATGTTTGATTATTATTATAAAATTTATGTATATGTTTATATTTTTGAAATTGTGAAAAATTTTACAATATATTTTTTTGTCACACATTTTAAATGATATGAATTTTTAAAATTTTCATACATTTTATATTGATATTTTCACGTTTTAAATTAATCTAATCATATGTAATATATGTCATTTTCATATGGTTATCTTTTATTCATGATATCAAGTGAATAAAAAAAAAGATGATGTACACAGTTGCAATCTGTAATGCTTACATTTATTGATTTTTTTTTGTGGTCATTGATAGAGAAATATTTCGGTTTCAAAACACAAGTTTTAAAATTTATATTTCTAATCACCCAAGTGCAAGTGCAAACGTTGTAGTAACGAGGAATAAAGATTTCAACATTAGAGATGTGAGATTCAAACTAATCTAGTGCAAGTGCAAGTGCAAACGTTGTAGTAACGAGGAATAAAGATTTCAACACTAGAGATGCGAGATTCAAACTAATCTAGAGCAATAGTTTTTGGGTTTTTTTTTGATTAAAATGTAGGAAATGCAAGAAGTAAAATGAAGATAAATTATTAACCATGAGTTTAACTATAATGAAAATGGACCTTCAATCAAACAATAATGCAAGAAGGTGAATGAAGCAATTTAACCCCTCGCCATCACCATCAAGTTCGTAAAATGTTGATAAATAATTTATCAAATCGAAGCCCTCGCCACTAAGAGTCCAAATCTACATTTAAAATTTTTAAATATGTGACTGTAAAAACATTTATAAGATACGTATAAGGGTTATATTGCGCATTATTTTTGACTTTGTATGATTTATTTGCATTTTTTAGGGACAGAGGGTAAAGTTGCAAAAAAATGGCGACTTAAATGGTTTTTTTTGCTGAAACCCCATATATATATCTTTGTATCACATTCTCTGTTCTCCAACTCTAATTAATTTTTTCTAACCCTTTTCTCTGAATTTTGTTTTTCTCTATTAAAATTATGGTTTCTAAAGAAAATATTTTTAAGAGTATATACGAGCAGTTTGGAATTGATTTGAGTTGGAGTCGAACTAAAAACCGTTTGGATTCATTGAAGAAAATTTATAATATTTATAAAAGCAATCAAGAAAATTTACGAATTTGAACACATTTTTTACAATTTGTCACATTATTTGATGCAACGTCTGGTGATGAAAGGAATGCATAAAGAAATAAGAATTCACTATAAAATTTATTGATTTTGAATAATTATTTAGTACTTTAATTATGGTTTATAATTATTAACCATGTTCAATTGTTTTATATATATCAAAATAATATAATTTTTGTGTGTTTTATACCCTTTTATAGTAATATATTATATTTATTTCGGTTATTTTTTATTTAATCGATGATGCACACGCTGGTCAACCTGTCATAAACCTCCCGCAAACACACTTATTTTCAAACGCTAAACCAATCGTTCAAAACACTTAGTAACACTAGAAGCCGCAACCGCCCGCTTCCGCAAACACCCGCAGTTAAACCATTCAGGCCCTAAGACCATATAAAAGAGTTGCGGGATGGTGCAAGCAATCAAACAAGATAAAGAAAATTACTTAGTTCATGGTATCAATGAATGCAGAAAGGACAACCAGAAACACTTATTTTCCAGATTCTTTGAGGAAGGAGATAATATACCTATATATCTTTATTAAAATTGCAGGAAAAAATCAACAGAAGTATATATTGCATTCAAGACGCGAAATGTTGTTGTCCAATAGTAATTCCACACTACGTAAAACCAAGTAAAAGGGCCTTGGAGAGCCACGACTCAATTGTACTTTAATAACAAACTCTGAAAAAATGGTCTCCTTTACGTCATCATATCCTCTGTTAAAAAAATCAATATATTTCTTAAAATCGTGCATTATGTAACCCTTGATATCTTGAAATTTGTATTACTGAACCTCTTTTTAAAATGAAACAAAACAAATTTGACCAAATTAAAGTCTCAGATGAATTGAATTGATCGCCTTCTAGTAGTGATGATTACTTAGTGCAACAATGTCTTCTGATATTCCATTTGTTCATTGCGATGATGGTATACTTAGTGCGTCACTTTCTTATTAGGGTTTTCACTTTTCCTCTCAGAGTACTCTCAATGGTAGTATCCAAATAAGAAACCCTTAATAAACTAATAATAAATTTGAAAAAAAGTAAGTGAGAGAATATAAGAGTTTCTTAGCTAGAACTAATGGTTTCATAGTTTCTTAGTTAAGAAAAACTAAGAAACTATGGGTTCTAGCTAAGAAACTCTTATTACACATGTCACATTTGTATTGATCAATTGTTTTTAACAAATTTAAATTTAATTTAAAAATCTAAATTTAATTTAAAATATTATCATTTTATTGCTAAGATACTCATAGAGTATCATAACCAATAAAGATGCTCTTAGTGCGTCCATGTCTTACGGTTTTCATTTTATTCCAACAAGGTTACTGATATATCATGGTTTTTACCCGTTCTAACCATGATATAAGTCTTTTTATTGAGTCTTTTGAGTATTTTTAGAGTCTTTTAGAGTCTTTTCAGGAATTAGTTACAATTGGGGCTAAATTGGTTTTATCGAAGTTTCTGAAGCATCTCAGAGCTGAAGCAATTCGGAAACTGAAGCTTAGTATCGATCGACACCCATGCAGTGTCGATCGACACCGTCATCTGGAAGAAACACAACTGAGAATTCTTTTATCGATCGATACTATTTATGGTGTCGGTCGTTACCGATAGTCAGAACGCACGATCTTCAGAAAACCCGAAGAAGAAACAGAAGATTTGCTTATTTTGCAATTAACTCCAAAGCGTGTATTAGCTATATAATTAGGTTTTTCAGCCTCTTAGAGGCAAAGACTGATTCTGGGAGATAGATAATTTTGCAATAGAGTATTGGAGAAGAACCTTAAACCCTCTTTGTATTCTTACTCTATTATTACTTTATGATATCTATTTTATTCATGATGTTTGTTTCATTCACCATGTCTGAGTAGATTCCTTGTTAGATTTAGGGTTATTCAAAGGTATTTGATGGATTGTTAAATTAGATTTAATTGTTAGGAAAATCTATAGAGTTCTTCACAATCAAGGAAGTCCGCCCACATGGTGCAGTCGTGTTGGTGAATGCTGAGGGAACGGAGTTCACTGTCAATGGACAGCGAGTGAAACACTATTGGGCGAAAGCCGCTATTTCAGATGGCCACATAAAGCCTCTGGCTGAACCACCAGCTGTCTAAAAGATCCCAATGTCAAGCTAAGGACATTAAACAAGCGCTTGGTGGGAGGCAACCCACTGGTGAGTCTGTACATAAGTCTTTCCCTTCATTTGGGACTGTTTGCAAAATTTTGTGAAGGTGTCGATCGATGCTTACGGTTTGCAGTGACAGAGTCGAATCAGAGTTATGTCGAATTCCAGTTTTTATAAAGTAGATTTTCTCCTCAGGCAAGGAATCATCAATAGGAACAGTATCATCGATCTTCATTCATGAGAGATGATCTGCAACTCCATTCTCCACTCCTTTCTTATCTTTAATCTCGATGTCGAAACCTTGGAGCAGTAGAACCCAACGGCATAAGCAAGGTTAAAGATCATTGTTCTGCAACAGGTACTTGAGAGCAGCATGGTCTGTATGAACGATCATCTTACTCCCAATCAGATAAGAACGAAATTTCTCAAAAGAGAAAACAACAGCAAGTAACTCCTTCTCTGTAGTGCTATAGTTCTTTTGAGCTTCATCCAGTGTTCTGATGGCGTAGTATATGACATGAAGCTTCTTGTCCTTCCTCTGTCCCAAAACTGACCCAACTGCAAAATCGCTCGCATCACACATGATCTCAAAGGGGAGGTTCCAATCTGGCGGCTGAACAATAAGAGCAGTAACTAAAGCCTTCTTGATCTGTTCGAATGCGACTAGACACTCTGGTGTAAAATCGAAGGTGACATCCTTACAGAGAAGAGCAGTAAGTGGACGAGCTAACTTGGAGAAGTCCTGAATGAAATTGCGATAGAATCCGGCGTGACCAAGGAAACTCCGAATGTCTTTCACAGATGTCGATGACAAGAGGCTTGTCATAACCTGAATCTTGGCTTTGAAACCTTTTGTTCTAAAACAATGCCTTCTTGAAACATAAAGTGACACTTCTCCCAGTTCAGAACTAGATGTTTCTCTTCGCAGCGCTGAAGTACCTTGCATAAGTTGTCTAGGCAGCCCTTAAATGAAGACCCATAAACAGAAAAATCATCCATAAACACCTCCATGAACACATCGATCATATCTGAAAAAATTGACATCATACATCTCTGGAAGGTGGCTGGAGCGTTATACAACAAAAACGGCATTCTCCTGTAAGCTAACGTGCCGTAGGGATAAGTGAACGTCGTCTTCTCCTGATCATCTGGATGTATCGGGATCTGGAAAAAGCATGAGTACCATCCAGGAAGCAGTAGTATGGGTGACTTGCCAACCTTTCCAGCATTTGATCGATGAATGGTAATGGGAAATGATCTTTCCTTGTAGCAACATTCTTGTCGGAATCAGCTCATCTTTCTCATTCTTTACCACTGTGAATCCTCCTTTCTTAGGGACGACATGAACTGGACTGATCCAACTGCTGTCAGAGATGACATAGATGATTCCTGCTTCCAGAAGTTTCATGATTTCTTTCTTCACCACTTCCTTCAGATTCGGGTTAAGCCTCGTCTGATGTTCGATTGAAGCTTTTGACTCATCCTCCAGATGGATCCGATGCATGCACAGATCTGGTGATATACCTGAAATGTCATCAAGAGAATAGCCGAGAGCTTTGCGATACTTGCGCAGCTGTAAATCGACCTCTGCGTTGTTTAAAGAAGAATTAACAATCACAGGATATGTGGAGTTAGGGCCTAGAAAAACATACCTCAGATTGGCGGGAAGTGGTTTAAGATCGAGCTGAGGAGCTCTCTCCTCACTCCAATCGCCGAACGAATCAGATCTGGCACGAGAGACAGCCAGCTCCTCGGGTAGAAATAGCTGGTGTCGATCGATGCTTTTGGTGGTATCGATCGATGCTTCAGCACTACAGTCAAGGACCGTGGCGTACCCAGTAGTAACCTCACTGGAATCTATCTCTGTTTCAGCCGAACAAACTAGTGCTCTCTCCAACGGGTTCTCAGGGTGTAGCCGTATGATGTACTCATCTTATATATCACTGAAGGTATCGATGAAGAATGTCTGCCCATTTATGGTTGGCTTTTTCATCATTTTTTCTATGTTGAAGGTCATGATCAGATCACCAATGTTAAGGGATATTCTCCAATTCTTGTAGTCGACTCCTGACAATGTGGAAAACGGTTGTGATTTTGATTTGGTGTCGAACTAGACGTGAATAGTTGATTGTTGCTGGTGTGTTGCTTACTGTCATGGTACAGGAGATAGATACGCTGGTGTGACTTGTTGTTGGCTTGTCTCTGTTTGCAGATGGCACCCCGAAAGAAGCCATGGCACTCGGAAGCTTCAGGCTCTAATCCACCACAACATGAGTGCAATCTGCAGGATCCAGTGGAGGCTTTCGATGGGTCCTTTTGGCACGCAGGTGTTGTGGCAGCTTCTCTCAGCAACGACCATTACAGGGTCCTGAAAGGCGGTTTCATCAACAACACGGGCCCTTAGAGCTTTCTTGTGGTCCACTCTAGCGACCTGCGAGCTGCACCACACCGTACACCGTCTCCCTCCGCACCCGTTGTTGCTGCTAGACCTCCCTGGCCTAAGCTAGAGGGGAAGAGGATTATTCTAAGGAGAGCTTGGGCGGGTACGCCTAAGGAGGAGACCGAGAGCGAGGCCTGCATCTACAGTCCTATCGCCAAAGAGTGGGATGACTATGATTTGCTGTTCTACAACGAATGGCTGCGCGTCGCTGTGGTTCCTATGCGTTTCATTGACCCTCACACTATGCGCCGTCTAGGCATCAATGTGGAGCTATCAGGCATGCTCGACAAGATTGGCTTGGGGACTTTGCACACGCAGCAGTACAACCTCTACCCCGACCTAGTCCGCTAGTTTTTTGCGACTACACGTGTCAACTACAGACACGAGGTCCATCGTGACGCACTGGAGGGCACTCTGACTTTCCTGATCTGGGGAGTCCGCTACAGGCTATTGATCCCTGACCTCTGCGACATTTACGGTTTCGACCACGACCTTAGGCAGGTAGCTCTGCCTACTCAGTTTCACGATGTCCATGTCTTTTGGGGACACATTGGTCTTGGAACCTACTACTCCAAGACCACCACGCAGATGGATGTTTGCCACCCCACCCTTTGCTGCATCGTCCGCATATTAAGCAACACTCTCCTTTGCAATATGGAGTCGAACAAGATGCAGATCTCTGAGCTGATACTCCTCTACAAGGCTGTCAGCGACCTTATTCCAGAGGATCGATATGAGTGGCCCAAGTTGAACCTCGCGGTCAACATGGGTGCTATCTTCGCGCACCACTTGGTCTCTCTGAAGACCAAGCCTTTCTCCGGACGCAACTACGCCACTGCGCAGAAGACCGACTCGGTTGGCAGTCTCCTCACTCCCATCTTCGAGCACTTTGGCATCTCCACTTCAGAGTGCTCGATTGTCACAGCTCTGAAGACCAAGCCTTTCTCCGGACGCAACTACGCCACTGCGCGGAAGACCGTGTCGGTCGGCAGTCTCCTCACTCCCATCTTTGAGCATTTCGGCATCTCCACTTCACGTCTCGTGAGTCTTCACCACTTCATGTCCATATCGACTGCATTTCTAACCAACTCCTATCTCATCTCAGGTAAGTCCATTTTCTCTGTCCGATTTACTTTCTGAAAGCAGACTTGTGCTTCTTAGTTTCTTGAATTGTAGCTTCTGTCTCCTTGGTCTATATTTCGTGATCCTCAGTTATATGCTCAAATCTAATACCCTATAGTATCTAAGCAGACACTGTAGTATTCTAGGGGTCAATCCACAAGGACTCAAGATAACACTCAATAGATTCTAGAATATGAATTAAGCTAAGCCAAATAGATGAAATTAAGAATAGCAAAACAATTAAAACAGGTAGTAATTCAGTGGAGGAAAACACTAGGCTTAGGGAAACTTGCAGGCAAATCAGAATTATCAAATCAAATCAATTGTCAGGAATAAATTAAGCTCCGCTCTCAAACTTGAAACACAGATGTAAGTAAACCAACTGTCGTTGCGAAAACTATCTATGCCTAAACCTAGAATTCCAAATTTCTTTGCAAATTCTATGAATTTAAACAAGCGTTAATGGTCAAGTTCAATTGTTCACAAAATCCCTAAACCAAATTTCTTTGCGAATAGGGCTTTTGCTCACCAAACACTAGATCAGGCAATCAATCACACTTTTGTGCCAATCAAACAACCTAACATCAGATTCTAGTTCGCGAGGCTAGAATAAGCATTAATCTCAAGTCTAGGTGAAAAGCTCTATAGATTATTCCCTAACAATTAATTCAGATCTAATAATTCATCAAATACCTTTAAGCAACCCTAATCCTAACAGGGAATTTACTCAGACATGGTGAATGAAGCAAACATTATGAATAAAATAGATTGCATAAAATAAATCAAGAGTAAACAGGGTTCAGAATTGTCTCCCACAAAACCCGGAACCAATCTCTCAAAGTATTCAGAATAATCAAAACTAGTCTCTTCTCTAAAAGTGGTTGAAAACCCTAAATATAATCCTAAAACACGTTCTGGGCTTAATTGTAAATAATAGGATCCTTTGGGCCAAGTTGCAGACTCTTCAGACTTGTAAAATCACGTGTTTTCTTTTCCTGCAGTCGGTATCGATCGATACCAGGTGGGTGTCGGTCGATACCAGGACTCTGTGCTCGCCAGACTGGATTGTGTTCACGAAAACTGGCATAATTTTTGATCGCACCGTTAGAATTGAGCTCAATCCAACGGTGGGAAGTTATTCAACGAATGCCAAAAACAAACTCCAGAATGCTCCAATATCTCCAATTATGCTCCAAACGTGCCAAAACCTGAAAAAACTCAAAAAGACTACAAAAACACTAGAAGGACTCTAAAAACAATACATATATCATGGCTAAAAACGGGTAAAAACCATGATATATCAACTCCCCCAGACTTAGCCTTTGCTTGCACGTCCTGTAGTCTGCTCCTGGTCGACTATTGGACTGGTATCGATCGATACAGGGGGGGTGTCGATCGATACTTGAGATTTTGCAACATGTTCTGAAGAACTCTGAACAGGCAACGATCGATGTTGAGGGGTATCGATCGATACTGGAGGAGTATTGATCGATACTGGGGCAATTCCAGGAATCTCATCGTTGTCATCTGCAGCAAGATCGATGAGCTGCTAGGGAGAGTAGGTGTTCTTCAAACTTGGAGTGACCTCTCTTCCACTTCTCACAGTAATGGCATTGACGTGCTCTCTCGGATTTACCGTCTTTCCCGGTAGGAAACCATCATGTCTCTTAACAGTTTATGCCGTCTGAGAAATATGGGTTTCCAACTTCTTATGATGGATGTTCAAGGCCTCAATTTTCCCGTTCAGATCAGTGTATAAGGCATCCATCTTCCCGTTAAAGTCGACAGTCATCTTCTGCTGCCCTCAAGAATCTGTTCAAGCATAGTCTCAACTTTGGTTTCCTGAGTCTTGGGAGGTGGTGTCTGGTAGGACGAATTCCCATAGGTGCGAGTGTACCCACTGTTCTGAAATGGCTTCTGAGCATAGGAGTTTGCTCCGAAGTTCGCAGACTTGAAGTCAGATTGAAACCCTTCTCTATGAGAGTTGTTATTGAAGCCGCAGTTGTACGAATTCTGAAATCCATTACCACCTATGTAGTTGACATCCTCTGCTTCACCCTCTTTGATGTTCTCGACCTCCTCAGCAAAGTGCACTGACTTCTGCTGCTTACCCAATAACAGACTGTGAACTGAATCCAGCTTCGCATGTACCTTAGCTATCTGTAAACCATCAGCACTACCATTCTGCTTCTTCCTCTCAAAATCAGCGTTCTTAGTGTTGTTGCTAGATGCCAGATTCTCAATCAACACATAAGCGTCCTCGGGATACCTGGTGTTGAAGTTACCGTTGCTTGCAGCGTCCAAAGCCATCTGATACCTCCAGTCGATTCCTCTGAAGAAGATACCCAACAACTGAACCTGCGAGAAACCGTGGTGAGGGCAGTCCCTCTGATAAGATCGAAATCGGACCCAGGCGGCCTTGAATGCCTCAGTTGCTCCCTGAGAAAACTGGGAGATCTTGTTCCTGAGTTCTTCTGATCTCGCATCATCGTAGAAATTGTTCAAAAAAGCAGTCTTGGTCTCCTCCCAAGTGGTCAAAGAACCTGGAGGCAATTGCTTCAGCTACTAAGCTGCATCTCCACTAAGACAGTAGGGGAAGAGCTTACAGAAGAGGAAATCATCGGACACTCCATTGTATTTGATACTGGTGACCAAATCCTCAAACTTCTCGATATGATCCATAGGGTGCTCATGAGAAAGACCATGAAACGGGTGCTGGCCTACAAGAGTGTAGTATGCAGGCTTCAGCTCAAAGTCATTTCTCTGGAAGGTGGGAATACGAATCGCAGATCGGTTTGCATAGAACTGATCTGGTATGTTGTATTCTCCAAGCGTTCTGGCGCGATTACCCTGAGCATTCCCAACATTCCCACGCACAGCTGGTGGGATAACCGCATTAGCAACCGGTGCAGGGGCAACAATGTTTCCTTCTGCATCAATTCTCTGTCCATGCGTGTCACACAGGTGACCTTCCTGATCTCTCAAAACCCCAGCCTCATCACGAGCAAGTACAATCGGATGATTCATCTCAGCTTGTTTCTTTTGCTTTCTGATTGTACGCTCTAATTCAACTAGCTCTTCGTTAGATAGGTTGATCAACTTCTTATTCTTGCTTCCTCTGGTCTCTCGATGCTGCATACACCTGAAAGACAGAAGTTAAAACGCGTAAGTGATAGAAGTAATAACGAGTATCGATCGATACTAAGAGGGTATCGATCGATGCTCAACACTTAGTCAAAATTCTTAAACCGTAATCTAATGGTGAAATTAGAGTCCCCGGCAACGGCGCCAAAATTTGATATGCTCAAATCTAATACCATAAAGTATCTAAGCAGACGCTGTAGTATTCTAGGGGTCAATCCACAAGGACTCAAGATAACACTCAATAGATTCTAGAATATGAATTAAGCTAAGCCAAATAGATGAAATTAAGAATAGCAAAACAATTAAAACAGGTAGTAATTCAGTGGAGGAAAACGCTAGGCTTAGGGAAACTTGCAGGCAAATCAGAATTATTAAATCAAATCAATTGTCAGGATAAATTAAGCTCCGCTCTTAAACTTGAAACACAGATGTAAAGTAAACCAACTGTCGTTGTGAAAACTATCTATGCCTAAACCTAGAATTCCAAATTTCTTTGCAAATTCTATGAATTTAAACAAGCGTTAATGGTCAAGTTCAATTGTTCACAAAATCCCTAAACCAAATTTCTTTGCGAATAGGGCTTTTGCTCACCAAACACTAGATCAGGCAATCAATCACACTTTCGTGCCAATCAAACAACCTAACATCAGATTCTAGTTCGCGAGGCTAGAATAAGCATTAATCTCAAGTCTAGGTGAAAAGCTCTATAGATTATTCCCTAACAATTAATTCAGATCTAATAATTCATCAAATACCTTTAAGCAACCCTAATCCTAACAGAGAATCTACTCAGACATGGTGAATGAAGCAAACATCATGAATAAAATAGATTGCATAAAATAAATCAAGAGTAAACAGGGTTCAGAATTGTCTCCCACAAAACCCGGAACCAATCTCTCAAAGTATTCAGAATAATCAAAACTAGTCTCTTCTCTAAAAGTGGTTGAAAACCCTAAATATAATCCTAAAACACGTTCTGGGCTTAATTGTAAATAATAGGATCCTTTGGGCCAAGTTGCAGACTCTTCAGACTTGTAAAATCACGTGTTTTCCTTTTTTGCAGTCGGTATCGATTTATACCAGGTGGGTGTCGGTCGATACCAGGACTCTGTGCTCGCCAGACTGGACTGTGTTCACGAAAACTGGCATAATTTTTTATCGCCAGACTTGACTGTGTTGACTAATCAATAGGATCAATGTCTTTCTTGACAGTGATTGAGCTTTTCTCTTTCTTAACTTTGGCTTCATCATGGATCTCTCCTTGTGTCTCACACTTCTCCATCTTGATTTGGTAATCAACAGGTTTGTAAACCTTCTTTTCAATCCCTTCTTTTGGATTGAAAACTTGTTAATTGACTACCTTTGGTTATAGGCACTCCACCATCAAAAATTAATGTTTCTTTTCCTGCTCATTGGATGATTTTCCCTCTTGGATGTGTTTTGGTAAGCCATTCACGACCTCTAGCTTCTTTGTTTCATAGTGCCTTGACATCTTCTGCTTATATATTTCTTGAACATCATGATCCCTTTTTGGATCTTTCACTCTCTCAATCACACAGTTTAGTGATTGTTATTTTCTATTCTCCTGTAGTTTTTCAGATTCAATATCATCACATTCCTTATCAGCACATACAAGTTCAGTTTGTGTATTATCTTGTGTAGTCGCTTCTTGTTGTCCTTCAGTCATTTCAACTCTCATTCTTTAAAGATTAATAGAATAACATTCATCTGTCATAGTTTTTATGTTATCTTCTTCCCTTCTTGGTTCATGATTATGCAACTTGGACATGTAAACATAACCCAACAACCATTATTCTCATGTGAGGAATACTTAGATAGTTATGCTTCAATCTAGGGACCAAGAGAATATTCTTTATGTCCCTTTTTCATGTCTCTATCATAATAGAGACTTTTCATTTCTTTTTAATTTGTACACTTTCACAACTGCCTAGTATGAGCCTTGTTCATTGTATCTAGCTGAGAAATTTCATCTCGAGCCATGTGGTTAGTAGCTCCGCTATCAATCAACCAAACATCCTCATCTTTTGTTTCTTATCTATGAGTGGTTGTGAATACTCTTTCTCGTTGGTTTTCCACTTCTTGATCTTGTTCATAAACTTGTGCCACAGTGTGTGATTGATTTTGCTTGTGTTTTCATTCTCTTGAATAGTGTCCTCATTTCCCAAACACAGAACAACTTGCTCTTAGGTTGTATTGCACATTTTGTTGTGCGCTCGTTGTTTTGTTCATCAAAAAACACTCTTTCTCAATATGACTGTGTTTCTTGCACACACTACACCATTGTGATGATTATAACCAAAATGTTTCTTGCGTGTTTGCAGTTGCCTTCTGAACATTTTTGAACCTTTGTTGCAATACATCTCACGTGTTCTTTGAAGTTTTAGTGACAAACAAGTAGCTAATAAAAATCTCTTCAGTAGCACTAGATAACAATTGTAAGGCTGCATAATCCTTCATATTTAACTCCTCACAGTCTATCATCCTTTTCTTCTGATATTGAGTGGGTGTAGCTATCATAGGTGGTTGAGGGATTCATTCAGTTATTGTTTTCCATTGAAATGTCTACTTTTTAATTATTATATTTCAAATAATGTCTTGAAAGTATCAAAAATTAAGTATTATTTTATTGTAATACAGATTTATTTAATTAACCCTCTAGACTTAAAAAGAACTCTAATCTTTATAACCCATAAGCTATAATTATTTCCATCAATAATTGAAACCACTTGTATGTTCTGCATTTTTAATCCAGTCACATATTTAAATTTCATATTTTTACATGTTCCTTTTTGTTTTATTTCTTTCCTTTTGCTGTGTTCTAATGAACCACCTTGTGCCTCTGATTTCTCTTTTATTTCTTGTGTTGATTCCTTAATAATAACCTACATCCATTACACACTATTTAGACTACTTAGAATAATTGTCTTGGTCTTAATTAAACAAAACATACAAGGCCCATTAACACTTATAGACCTTTTAAATATTATGTGGTCCAATGGCCCATTTGCTTATTCCATCTCCTTCTTTGATCTATTCTCCTCTCTGCACCCGATTTCTTCACATTCTTCTTCTTTCTTCTGCAACTTCTCTTCCTTGTTCTCTTAGTTAATTGCATGCTACTGCCATGGAGGATTAAATCCAAGGCAAGATTCCAACACCATCGTGCTTCTCAGCTTATAAATAATATGAAGACTGCGCTGTGCCTATGCGAAGAAGTGTATTGAGAAACATCAATTACCCTTTCTGGGGAGACGATAAACCCAATATATGCAGCCTAAAAGGGTTTCAACTCTTCTGAAAGAACGAGACACACCTAACTTTAGAGCTTAGAAATGTTTCTCTTTGGGTCTGTTAGTTTATAATTGAGTTTGGTGTATTTAATAAATTATATAAGTTAGTATGTGTATGTAAAATGAAGAGGTGTATGTAATAGTCGTGACTTGTTATTTTAGAAGGAGTAGTTAGTCATTTGTTAAAAGGCATGTATTGTAAGGAATAATTCCTTTCCCTATTATGTGGTCTTATAGTTACTCATTTTCTATTGGAATAATGTTATTCCTTAATATATTTGGTAACCAAATAAATTGGTAATAAAGAAGTTTTTCCTAATCAATCTCTACTTTGATGGACGGTTGAGATTAAATCTTATGGAAACCCTAAAGAGGAATTAGGTCCTCTCTCCGCCTATAAATATATGTCTTTAGTCCATCATAAAGGCATCCCGAAAAGAATCTCAGAAAGACAACACATAGAGAATAGTTCATAGGCAAGGGGAGAGAAACCTAATCTCCTAAACTAAAAGATCAGGACTTCAGGAAACCGTTCATCAAGAAATCTCGACTAAAATGAATGGAAGTACTCCGCTAACCCTCCTTTGTAATTCTGTCATGTGATTAATCATGTTGCTTAATCGATCTTAGGGTTCATGTAAATTACACTTACATGTATCATTACGAACAGTTACGTTCGTTTATGGAAGACATGTATATAAGTGTAAGAGATGTGTTATTGTAAAGTAGTCGAGAATATAAAAAAGAGTTTTACAGATTTATACTCTCTATCTCTCGGCCAGGTCCATGTGTTTATCAAGTTCTTCACAAATAAAATTATTTACTTTGAACAAGTAGAAAAATTCTAACAGGGTCATGTCTTTTGGTTGGGAGAATCATATTGTAATCGTTGCATATGAAAGTCTGTTCTTCGGTGGGTGCCCAGATCTAACTCTGAACCTTTCGAAGAGCAATCAATTAACGTTAGATCCTGAGATCGAGAAGATTGATTTATTTACTTATTCGTCTATCCCGCTGACAGCCCAAGAGCCTAGTTCATTTACTTGTGAAGTAAGCAACGTGAGTTTGGTAACATATTATACCTTTCCACCACCTTACTCTTTTGGAAGCAAGAATATAACGGAATGCACAAAAGGTTGGAGAAGTTCCAGTGCTTACCTCTGACTTTGAAGATTTTCTGGAGCCATGGATAAAATTACAAAAAGATTTAGAAGAAGGATTTAAATTGAGTTACACCATCAGAGAAAGTGAATCTTGCCGAACTTAGATAAAATTTAATGGTATTTGCATTTCGCTGCCCGGTTCTGAGAGTTTCCGGTGTCTCTGCCCGACAGACCTACCTCTACATGCCACGACCAGTTGAGTACCAAAAGGATGTATTCACATTAACTTATATGCCTTGTTCTTTTACTAAGAGTTTCTATGTGTAATCTCTGTCATACAGAGTGCAACAGGAACAAAATCACTTTCTTTCTTTCTAGTCAAATGTAACTAATAACACTTTTATCATATATTGTAGTTGATTCAAAAAAAGTAGCAGGCATAAATTGGCGGATCAAGATTGGAATTGGTTAGTTTCCTTGTTAGAGATTCTCAAAGGATGTTGATCTTGCATCATTGAGAGTTCAGAACGTACTAGTTTTCATTTTTTTTGTTTCACAACTGCCATTCTTTGGTGACTATAGCTCTGAATCTAAAAAATATGAAAACCTATTGTGTAAGAGATCAAAACCTTGAAGCACTCGTACCACTTAAAAGATATATATAAATGCACAGGTAAAGATAATCGCAAAGACATTCAAACATGAATTTGGGAAAGGAGGATTTGGGATTGTCTATAGAGGAAACCTTAAGGACAGCCGCAAGTCGCGGTGAAGGTTTTGAGAAAATCAAAGGAAAATAATAGGGAAGACTTCATCAATGAAGTTATGAGCATGAGCAGAACATCTCATGTCAACATTGTTACAGTGCTTGGAATTTGTTATGAAGGCTCCAAAAAACAGTTATAAATGAATATTTGGAAAATGGGTATGTATAAGTTTATCTAATGGTCTGGAAAATTTGCACAATGGGTGCAAAGCAAGGATTGTGCATTTCAAAATAAAACCACAAAATGTACTCTTTAGATGACAATCTTTGTCCAAAAGTTTCAGACTTTGGATTGGCTAAGCTATGTTACAAAAGAAAAAAAAAAAAGCATTTTATCATTGATAGACACAAGGGGAGCAATAGGATATACTGCACCTGAAGTATTTTCACGATGGTATGGTAGAGTTTCCCACAAGTCAGATGTTAATAGCTACGGAATGTTGGTTCATGTGATTATAGAAGCAAGGAACAAAACATCAATTCAAGACTCTGCATCTAACATAAGTTCAATCTATTTTCCTGAATGGATAAGGATCTTGAGAAGGGAGACAATATAAGGCTTATCGAAAATATAAACATCACCGAAAATGAGGTGATGGTAAGGAAGATGACATTGATGGCTTTGTGGTGTATTCAGTCTTCCCCATCAAACCACCCATTCCATGAACAGAGTTGGAGAGATGTTGGAAGGAAACTTGGATGCTCTTGAAATTCTACATAAGCCCGGTGTGCAGCAAATTTCAGCAGCATCACTTTCCGAATCTTTTGGGATCTTAGAAGTGAGTTCAAGCGCCTCTAAGGTACAATATTATCCATAAACTTGAATTCTAAATCGTAAAGTTTGTGAGCAAACTTACTTGACATAATCTTATATAATAGAGTTCGCTTAATCACAGACTGACACGTGTTATCTTTCATTTTCACTATTTCTCTATTTTACTTTTTGATATTATCATTCCTAAAAAACATATATAAAAATAATTATTTCTCTTAATTACACATTTAAAATTAATTAATACAATTTGACAATAACTTAACTCATTAACACATTTGAAAAAAAATCAAACGACTATAACTTTTTAACATGTGTCTTTTCAATATTTCTCATTCATAAAAAGATATATCTTATATAATAAAATCAGGTTCTCTTAACCACAGACTGACACGTGTAATCTTTCATTTTCACTATTTCTCTATTTTACTTTTTGATATTCTCATTCCTAAAAAACATATATATAGTTAATTATTTCTCTTAATTACACATTTAAAATCAATTAATAAAATTTGACAATAATTTAAACACATTAACACATTTGAAAGAAAATCAAACGACTATAACTTTTTAACATGTGTCTTTTCAATATTACTCTATTATACCACTTGATATTCTCATTCATAAAAAACATATAAAAAGACAATAACTTCTCTTAATTAACCATAACTTAACTCATTAATAAAATTTGCAATAGCTAATAAATTAATTAGACAAATTTCAATTTGTTTTCTTTTCATATTGATTTCCTCTTCTATGTGATGTAGTTGTGAGCATAAAACTCCTAACGAAAGTAAGATCACTATTACAATGCAAAATTCAATTTTTTTTTCCTTTTCAGGTTTATTTTCTTCTTCTATATAAGTGATTTAATTAGAGCATAGAACATCTTACGAATGTAAAATCACTTGTTATAGTGCTAAAAATATATATTTCAATTTTGTTTTCTTTTCACGTTGATTTTCTCTTTTATATAAGTGATGTACTTGGGAGCATAAAATCAATAAAAATGTAAGATCACTTCTTTGATGTAATATACATATTTTAATTTGTCTAAATTAATTATTGTTTATCCCCTAAAAATAGTTTTTTTTGGTATATCTTATTTGATTTTGTTAACTAAATATCTCTGAACCATATTAGACATGTTAGTTTTTTTATTTCTTACATTATATAATCTTTATTTTCCATCCTATGCTTTCAATGTAATGTGGAAAAGCAAGATAAAACTGTCATTGGACGATCCATATGAGTCTCTCCACTTTTTCTAAAATGACTCAACCAATTTAGAGTAAAATAATTATTTATTATTTATGCTAATATTTATCATCACAATTTTATCAAACCCATTTTTATCTAAGTGTTAATTAATTTTGAAATATATAATAGGTTGCAATAATTTTGTGAAATATTGATAGAGTATAACTATAAGAAGATGACACTAACTTACAAAAACTATTAAATTATATTATTGTTAAATAATTGAATAATAATATGGCAAACATTATTTAGTTTAATGTAGGTAGAAAACAGAAACATGATATATGTTGTAATTTAATATCAAATTCTTTTACCTAAACGAAATGCGCAAACGACAGCTACATAAATTAATCAATCGTTTTGATATATATATTTAATTATATAGTATTACATAATTTACTACATTAATTTAAATTCACGAAACGCGTGAGACCATCCCTAATTGTAAATGTTATTGGCATAAAGAAATCACAACACATGTAAAAATTTAAATGCCTCCGTCCATTTTTGTGACGGCAGATAACTCCATATGTTTGTAGATCATTTTTCATAAAAACTTAGCTAGTTGAAGTATTTTAGAGTACACTAATAAAGCATTTGTTATAAAAACTTTAGTCTCTTTCTCTAGACAACACCCACAAGACATTGTTCATAGATCAAAAAAATCATGAATTATCCCCTCCATTCTTGTTTTGATTTTGTTATTCCTCTTCTCCTTATTTTATCATCATGCTTTGTGCTCCAAGTAAACAAGAACTTGGATGGTGGGAGACTTTGTTTCTTCGTAAATCTTTTNATGGAAGGGATCATGTTGCAGAATGATGTGCGACCGCCATGACTCCAATTGATTACTAGATTAGCCAAGACACTTATGATGACCAAATGAAAGAAATCAAGTTATAACATATTATGCCGGCCTTATGATTCCTAAAAAGAAAACATTAATGGGTTTTACTAACGACCAAGTGGGAGACTGTAAGGAATAATTCCTTTTCCTATTATGTGGTCTTATAGTTACTCGTTTTCTATTGGAATAATGTTATTCCTTAATATATTTGGTAACCAAATAAATTGGTAATAAAGGAGTTTTTCCTAATCAATCTCTACTTTGATGGACGGTTGAGATTAAATCTTATGGAAACCCTAAAGAGGAATTAGGTCCTCTCTCCGCCTATAAATATATGCCTTTAGTCCATCATAAAGGCATCCCGAAAAGAATCTCAGAAAGACAACACATAGAGAATAGTTCATAGGCAAGGGGAGAGAAACCTAATCTCCTAAACTAAAAGATCAGGACTTCAGGAAACCGTTCATCAAGAAATCTCGACTAAAATGAATGGAAGTACTCCGCTAACCCTCCTTTGTAATTCTGTCATGTGATTAATCATGTTGCTTAATCGATCTTAGGGTTCATGTAAATTACACTTACATGTATCATTACGAACAGTTACGTTCGTTTATGGAAGACATGTATATAAGTGTAAGAGATGTGTTATTGTAAAGTAGTCGAGAATATAAAAAAGAGTTTTACAGATTTATACTCTCAATCTCTCGGCCAGGTCCATGTGTTTATCAAGTTCTTCACAAATAAAATTATTTACTTTGAACAAGTAGAAAAATTCTAACAGGGTCATGTCTTTTGGTTGGGAGAATCATATTGTAATCGTTGCATATGAAAGTCTGTTCTTCGGTGGGTGCCCAGATCTAACTCTGAACCTTTCGAAGAGCAATCAATTAACGTTAGATCCTGAGATCGAGAAGATTGATTTATTTACTTATTCGTCTATCCCGCTGACAGCCCAAGAGCCTAGTTCATTTACTTGTGAAGTAAGCAACGTGAGTTTGGTAACATATTATACCTTTCCACCACCTTACTCTTTTGGAAGCAAGAATATAACGGAATGCACAAAAGGTTGGAGAAGTTCCAGTGCTTACCTCTGACTTTGAAGATTTTCTGGAGCCATGGATAAAATTACAAAAAGATTTAGAAGAAGGATTTAAATTGAGTTACACCATCAGAGAAAGTGAATCTTGCCGAACTTAGATAAAATTTAATGGTATTTGCATTTCGCTGCCCGGTTCTGAGAGTTTCCGGTGTCTCTGCCCGACAGACCTACCTCTACATGCCACGACCAGTTGAGTACCAAAAGGATGTATTCACATTAACTTATATGCCTTGTTCTTTTACTAAGAGTTTCTATGTGTAATCTCTGTCATACAGAGTGCAACAGGAACAAAATCACTTTCTTTCTTTCTAGTCAAATGTAACTAATAACACTTTTATCATATATTGTAGTTGATTCAAAAAAAGTAGCAGGCATAAATTGGCGGATCAAGATTGGAATTGGTTAGTTTCCTTGTTAGAGATTCTCAAAGGATGTTGATCTTGCATCATTGAGAGTTCAGAACGTACTAGTTTTCATTTTTTTTGTTTCACAACTGCCATTCTTTGGTGACTATAGCTCTGAATCTAAAAAATATGAAAACCTATTGTGTAAGAGATCAAAACCTTGAAGCACTCGTACCACTTAAAAGATATATATAAATGCACAGGTAAAGATAATCGCAAAGACATTCAAACATGAATTTGGGAAAGGAGGATTTGGGATTGTCTATAGAGGAAACCTTAAGGACAGCCGCAAGTCGCGGTGAAGGTTTTGAGAAAATCAAAGGAAAATAATAGGGAAGACTTCATCAATGAAGTTATGAGCATGAGCAGAACATCTCATGTCAACATTGTTACAGTGCTTGGAATTTGTTATGAAGGCTCCAAAAAACAGTTATAAATGAATATTTGGAAAATGGGTATGTATAAGTTTATCTAATGGTCTGGAAAATTTGCACAATGGGTGCAAAGCAAGGATTGTGCATTTCAAAATAAAACCACAAAATGTACTCTTTAGATGACAATCTTTGTCCAAAAGTTTCAGACTTTGGATTGGCTAAGCTATGTTACAAAAGAAAAAAAAAAAAGCATTTTATCATTGATAGACACAAGGGGAGCAATAGGATATACTGCACCTGAAGTATTTTCACGATGGTATGGTAGAGTTTCCCACAAGTCAGATGTTAATAGCTACGGAATGTTGGTTCATGTGATTATAGAAGCAAGGAACAAAACATCAATTCAAGACTCTGCATCTAACATAAGTTCAATCTATTTTCCTGAATGGATAAGGATCTTGAGAAGGGAGACAATATAAGGCTTATCGAAAATATAAACATCACCGAAAATGAGGTGATGGTAAGGAAGATGACATTGATGGCTTTGTGGTGTATTCAGTCTTCCCCATCAAACCACCCATTCCATGAACAGAGTTGGAGAGATGTTGGAAGGAAACTTGGATGCTCTTGAAATTCTACATAAGCCCGGTGTGCAGCAAATTTCAGCAGCATCACTTTCCGAATCTTTTGGGATCTTAGAAGTGAGTTCAAGCGCCTCTAAGGTACAATATTATCCATAAACTTGAATTCTAAATCGTAAAGTTTGTGAGCAAACTTACTTGACATAATCTTATATAATAGAGTTCGCTTAATCACAGACTGACACGTGTTATCTTTCATTTTCACTATTTCTCTATTTTACTTTTTGATATTATCATTCCTAAAAAACATATATAAAAATAATTATTTCTCTTAATTACACATTTAAAATTAATTAATACAATTTGACAATAACTTAACTCATTAACACATTTGAAAAAAAATCAAACGACTATAACTTTTTAACATGTGTCTTTTCAATATTTCTCATTCATAAAAAGATATATCTTATATAATAAAATCAGGTTCTCTTAACCACAGACTGACACGTGTAATCTTTCATTTTCACTATTTCTCTATTTTACTTTTTGATATTCTCATTCCTAAAAAACATATATATAGTTAATTATTTCTCTTAATTACACATTTAAAATCAATTAATAAAATTTGACAATAATTTAAACACATTAACACATTTGAAAGAAAATCAAACGACTATAACTTTTTAACATGTGTCTTTTCAATATTACTCTATTATACCACTTGATATTCTCATTCATAAAAAACATATAAAAAGACAATAACTTCTCTTAATTAACCATAACTTAACTCATTAATAAAATTTGCAATAGCTAATAAATTAATTAGACAAATTTCAATTTGTTTTCTTTTCATATTGATTTCCTCTTCTATGTGATGTAGTTGTGAGCATAAAACTCCTAACGAAAGTAAGATCACTATTACAATGCAAAATTCAATTTTTTTTTCCTTTTCAGGTTTATTTTCTTCTTCTATATAAGTGATTTAATTAGAGCATAGAACATCTTACGAATGTAAAATCACTTGTTATAGTGCTAAAAATATATATTTCAATTTTGTTTTCTTTTCACGTTGATTTTCTCTTTTATATAAGTGATGTACTTGGGAGCATAAAATCAATAAAAATGTAAGATCACTTCTTTGATGTAATATACATATTTTAATTTGTCTAAATTAATTATTGTTTATCCCCTAAAAATAGTTTTTTTTGGTATATCTTATTTGATTTTGTTAACTAAATATCTCTGAACCATATTAGACATGTTAGTTTTTTTATTTCTTACATTATATAATCTTTATTTTCCATCCTATGCTTTCAATGTAATGTGGAAAAGCAAGATAAAACTGTCATTGGACGATCCATATGAGTCTCTCCACTTTTTCTAAAATGACTCAACCAATTTAGAGTAAAATAATTATTTATTATTTATGCTAATATTTATCATCACAATTTTATCAAACCCATTTTTATCTAAGTGTTAATTAATTTTGAAATATATAATAGGTTGCAATAATTTTGTGAAATATTGATAGAGTATAACTATAAGAAGATGACACTAACTTACAAAAACTATTAAATTATATTATTGTTAAATAATTGAATAATAATATGGCAAACATTATTTAGTTTAATGTAGGTAGAAAACAGAAACATGATATATGTTGTAATTTAATATCAAATTCTTTTACCTAAACGAAATGCGCAAACGACAGCTACATAAATTAATCAATCGTTTTGATATATATATTTAATTATATAGTATTACATAATTTACTACATTAATTTAAATTCACGAAACGCGTGAGACCATCCCTAATTGTAAATGTTATTGGCATAAAGAAATCACAACACATGTAAAAATTTAAATGCCTCCGTCCATTTTTGTGACGGCAGATAACTCCATATGTTTGTAGATCATTTTTCATAAAAACTTAGCTAGTTGAAGTATTTTAGAGTACACTAATAAAGCATTTGTTATAAAAACTTTAGTCTCTTTCTCTAGACAACACCCACAAGACATTGTTCATAGATCAAAAAAATCATGAATTATCCCCTCCATTCTTGTTTTGATTTTGTTATTCCTCTTCTCCTTATTTTATCATCATGCTTTGTGCTCCAAGTAAACAAGAACTTGGATGGTGGGAGACTTTGTTTCTTCGTAAATCTTTTCACTCTTCTCTACTCCTACGTTTTGGTATTATCACTTATAAATCATGATATTCTATATGTACAACATATGTGTATTGTTTTATCTTATATTAATGCTTAAAGGAACTAGAATCGACTAGAAGGCATGTGCATAAAATCTGAAATCCGAAAACCGAACCAGAAAATTTGTTCCAAAAGCAAACCGAGTAGTCATAAAATCCGAATACAGATTCGAAATGTTTCCACCTAAATTATCCATACCGAACCGAACACCAAACGGTTATCCAAAAATCTAAAATACAATAATATATCCAAAAATACCAAGTAATCTAAATATCCGAAAATCCTTAATTATATTTGTCAAAATTCTAAATTTTGCTACAAAGTTTAACCAAAGTTTATTATTATTGAACCTTTTATTAAAATTGAACAAATTTTAGTTATTTTTTCTGGAAAATCGATATGAATCCGATACCTATCGGAACTAAAACCGAACCAATTAATCATAAAATCTGACATCTAGGATCCAATTAAACGCTTCAATCGCTAGGTGTTAACCTCCGTCTGTTTGCCTCCTCCCAATGTTTTACCATCTCGGCATCTTTCAGTATCTAACACTTTCTTAAACATTGTTGTATATACTGAAATCAAAAGGCTCTTCAAGATATTAACGCAGCTAGAAACTGTAATAAGCAAAGCACCTAAATCACTTGTGAACGATGATATAACAAAATAACGATAGCATAATGGTAATTAACATAATATTTGGTTTAAATACATATCCCTTTGGCTTTATTTATATACATAAGCAAACACTATAATTGACTTTTTTGGTCGGTCAATTAATCGATAGTGACCATATTATGATAACACATCAGAAATGGTTTGTGAAACTCTCACTGTACATAATAGAGTTATGAAGCTCATTGCAACCAAATTAAGAATCCAAATTCAAAAAAAGTAAAAAACAAAGAAAAAGAAAGCTTCAAAGCTTCAAGGTTAGATCTGGAAGAGAACTCTCCATATCCATTGCTTGTTTGACATCCAAGAAATCCAATTTTCTTTCACTTAAATTATCATTACCCGGATCACCCGCAACCACATCCGTCGCTTGCCTAAAACTCCCTGGCCAAAGCATTTCGGCCTCGTCGTCCTCGATGTAAAAAGGTATACAATTACCAAAATACCCTTGGTTGAACCTTGCAATGTTCCTAATAATAGTTTCTGGTGTCTGCCTTGTCACGCCACCAACATCGTGGGGCGAGGCGTGAGCCCGGATTCCCAATGTCCTAAGCGATGTCATGTTCGCATTTCCACTTCCGTGCAGTGGCAGACACGAGAGAGCGGCTGCTGTGGCAGCAGCCGCATAATTGCTATTGGGTCCTCTGCCGGGAAAGACCCCAGCAAGACCCATACGCATAGCGCGTTTGGCGAGTGTTCTCTCACGTTTATGAGCGTTTTGATGTCCACCAAGTGCCTGAGAGCTATAGAACTTCCTTTGGCAGTAGTTGCAAGAGAAGACTCTCTTCGATACAGACGGTTGTTGTTGCTGCTGCTGTTCCGGGTTGCTACTCTCGCTTGTGCTCGAAAGTGGCAGTGTCAAAGACGATGATTCAAGATCCAAATTGTTGTTGTTGTTGAAAGAGAGGCTAAGATTCAGAGAGATGGGTTTGTAATCTTCCCCATTTGGAGACAAGTTTGAGGCCACTTGGCTGCTGCTACTGTCCGATGAAGCTTCAACTTCGAGGTCTAACATCGGTCTCATGATTAAGGCAGCAACTGAGTGCTGTTTTGTATTCTGCAACGATATTTTATTGTTAAACATATTTAGATCATTATTTGTATAACCAAATCTGTGAGAAGTGGATGGCAAAAAAAAAAAAAATCTGTGAGAAGTATATAGATGGTAATAATTTTAAGAAATTGGATTGGTTCTGTCCAAACAAAGTCGATAATGCATACAAAATATTCTAACAAACATAATAATTATTTAAAAAGATGGTGGGGGGGAACACTGGTGTGACCATAAATGGTCCTAACGAGTCAATGAGTAGACAACATCAGAAATGCCAAATTTAGTACTGACACATCCATCCATCAAACAGTCAACTCTAAACTAATTGATTCAACAATTTTTCACTTAATTAAAATTGACTAATTTCCAAATTATTTTAGTTCCTTTTATCATCTACAACTCATACTATTGAATCTTCAAAACTTAAAATCATGATACAAAACACTTTCTACTTTATTTACTTGATTTTTATTGTGAAAACCCTGAAACAAAAACATATATACAAAAAAGGGACAAACAAACAAAAATCTGACAAATAAAACACATACACACAAAAGAACAAACAAACAAAAACAGACAAAACATATATAGCGAAAAGATCACCGACAGCAAAATCTCAGCTAACTTGCGAAGCAGATCCATAAACCAAATAATTATCTCTCGTAGTTTTTTATTTAGTTTTTATAGGGTATCCAATGTTTTTGAGCAAAACGAAAAGAGGAATAAAGAATTGAAACTTTAGTTGCTGACATAAATGGCAATAATATATGTGACTTACTCATACCAGATTTACAAGCCATACTAATAATTGTTGATCAATCATCAAAACTTGAATCTTGAGATAGAATTGTTAATCCAAGAACATCAAAATGAAGACTCTTAGATTTCCAAGGAAACCAAGAAAGAAGATAGATAAAGAATGTTCATACCTGAGTTAGGATGATGAGGAGACAAAGGCTTGGGATTTGAGAGAAGAAGTGGGAGTTACGAACAGATTTGACTACATCGAGAGAGAAGTGAGAGAGATAGAGAAGTGAGAGATAGAGAGTTAAATTGTGTATTGTGAGGGTTATGTTTGGTTTGGGAGCACAAAGAGGAGAGAGTGGATTGTGTATAGTGTGTTTTATTATGGGAAAAGCTAAGGTTGCTGTGAGTGGGAGTGGAGGGGACAATGGTGGGACGTCTCACACTTAAGTCAGACCACAATTTAAAAAATATAGTACTTCTTCGGATAATTTTCTTTATTTAAAACATTTTAAGGGATTTTTAAAAAATTATTCTATCATACATGTGTGATGATTTTATTGGTTTCATACTCAGGTTCCATGATAATTACTCTATTTATTAAAATTCTGTTAAAAGTGAAAGTTAGCTGTCAAGTGCGGCCAATTGAACCAGTTAGATGAGTGTTGCTTTAGTATTATCGGATCTGAGTCCAAATCCAAGAGAAATGATTTACAATCTATGCATTCATCACAAATATGTATTATCAAAAACTATAGTCTAAAGTTTAAAAAGATTACAAACCAAAGTTTCTTATGATTAAATTCGTTTTAAAATAAATTTTAGATATCAAAGAATAAAGGAAAAACAAATAAATTCCTATATATTAGTCAAATGTGTTAGTCAAATATATTAGCATTTTATCGACTTTACGTGTTAAACCAATTAGTCAAATGTCTAGTTGATTAGTGGATCTCGACGTATAGCTCATTATGTGTGAGACTGAGAGACTAACCAATTTACTAAACTACATGTCCAATCAATTAATCAGCTATTACAACCCCTTGTTGATCTAATGATGTTAATTTGGAAAATCAAAGCATGTATACCATAATTGTTAAGTGTATGAACTATGACTAATCGATTTAGAAAGAAAAAAAATGCAATATTAGTAAAAACTTAAGGGATTTTTTAATCAAAATTACAATAGGATTTTTTCTAACGAGAATATATAGAAAGTAAAACGAAAAACTTACCATCTTAATAATTAGTTCAAGAAAAAAAAGGCTTTCGGTTTTACATAGAATTTTATTTTATTACTTATAATTAAGAGATTTTTTGGGGTGTGTTAAAAGGTTGAAACAATGGGTTTGTTCCGACATGTTCGTTCTCTTTTTGATTCAGCCTTCAGGAAGCTTAACTATTTTGCGTTTCTCTAGATTTGGGGTTTGTTTATTCTTTTGTTTTGTTGCTATAAAATGGTTGGCCATTATAGATGGGATTTTGGAGCTGACAAGGAATAGAGATAAGCTTGGAGCTTATTCTTGATTTATTATTATAGCCTTATTATTTTTATTTAATATTTTTGCTGTCCCAAAATAAGTGATGTTTTAGGAAAAAAAAATTGTTCTAAAATATTTGGTTTTTCACATTTCTATGTATAATTTATATTAATCTAATAAGTTATGATCATTTGAATTCTGCAGTATTTTTTTCTATTGGTTAGATTTTTGTAAAAAATAAAATATTTATTATTTTTTAATCTTTGTGCTTTTAAACCAAACACCACTTAATTTGGGACAAAGAGAGTATAGTTTAAGGCGCAAGAGAATTTAGTACTTTAATTTAGTCAATTTGGTGAATGGTTTAAAAAGTAGAAAACAAATTACTAAATGGTATCAGAGGATGTATATTTAAGTAAATAGCAATGAAGGCAAAGGAAATATTTTGTTATTCCGATTTTACTTTCTGATACGGGTTGGGTAAATTTATTTTTTTCATAACATGTGATTAGAAATGTTTTTGCAAAACTGAACACTAAACTCAAAATCGTAAATAATAACATTTATATAAGAAAATTTGACGTCCGCAAAAAAAAAAGTAAAATTTAAGTATTTCCGTAACCGTTAAATAGAAGGTAAAATTCTCCAATACCTTCCAAAATTAACCAAAAGAAATATTTGCTTACCCTCACTTATATTTCTTAATTGCTGCTTACTACATTTTGGCACACATACTCTTTAATTTATGGGTTGCTGGTTTTTCTCGTCTACTTGTTGCTTTCTCAGAATTCCTACATGTATTTTTCGACTCTCTAAAATCCACCCAAAAAGGTTAATTATTAATAAAACTACTTGTACTTTCGAATTCGTACAAAAATACTGCGCATACTTTTAATCTTTATAAACTCTCCTCTTAAACCGGTAATTACTTTAATCAGTTTGACTTAATCTAAGTTTAACAAATTTTAATCCGATTTTGATACGATTCTAACCCGAATTTGACCCGAGTATTCTTCTTCTTCACATGATTAGATCAAACTTTTAGGTTTTTTCGCAAAAGAGTTGATCTTTGCATCAAAAGGTTGAAGAAGAAGAGAGCCTCTCGTAGACTTTCCCACTGACGGTTCGTAACTGTGAAGCGAGTAATCTGCTCGACTCTGACCCGTCTTTTCTAATCAGAACACTATGTTACTTGTTGCAACATTCATCAAGACCCGATTTGAGATTGTGACAGTATATCTCGAGCTTATTGAGCTTCTTCTCAAGCTCTGCCATGGATGATTTCAACCTAGAAGCTTCTATAACTATGTATTCTTTCTTCTTTCTGTCTTGAATCAGTTTATGAGAAAGGTGTGCCACTGTTCTTCTCTTGAAGCGTCAGCGGCAGAGGAGGAGGAAAAGCACGGAGGAAGCGCCGCCGTAGTAGAGGAGGGTTTGGGGCTCCTCCGTTTGACATATTGAATTATTGATTGGGGCTAGAGATGAATGTAGGGTGTTGTGGCTTTCGAGAGATACGACTGAGAATTTATCATAGTGAGAGTGGTGAGGTCGACACTTGTTGTAGGACATGGTGCCACCATCGTCTTTGTCATTGTCGTCATGTCGTTTTCTGTTTGAGGGTTTTTCGTTGTGATGGAGAGGTGATAGAGTGGTTGTTCTTGTTGTTACGACAGTGGTGGTTGTTGTTTGGTGTGGCGGAAGAACCACTGTCGCTGCTTGGGGTTGCTCTGCTCGGGTCAAATTCGAGTTTAAATCAGGACAAAATCAAATTAAAATTTGTTAAATTTGGATTAAGTCAAACCGATTAAAGTAATTATCGGTTTAAAATGGAGTTTATAAAGTTTAAAAGTATTCGTAACATTTTGTATCAATTCGACAGTACATGTAATTTTATAAAGAGGAAAAAAACCTGCAATCCTTAATTTATTACTATTCTAAGTTTCTTTCTTGATTTTAGTTATATAAGCTTGGACCATACTGTATCCCACGTTTCCATTTGCAATTAACAAAAGAAAAAAAAAATACTACTTTATAAAAATAAATAAAATAGTAAAAATATCTCTTTCAAATGCGCAGTATAAGTTTTGTACCCATGTATTTTACGGGACATTGATGTGAGAGGTGAGATCAGGAGCAGTTCGCAAGTCTGAGATAAGAGTCCAAAGTTGAAGTAAAGATCATCACGACACAGAAAGCATATCAATGTAGGACCACGAAAACTAGTTCCATTGTTTTTTTTTCTTCAGTCTCTCCACTTACGTATGTTCTTGTCCAATACACTTATTCTGTTCCTCTTTACACAAATTAATAATATATCAATTTTTTTAGTTGCTCATCTGATCATGTGAATTTTCTAAAAATAGAGAATCGAAGGATTTGTAGTATAGTAGATGTAGGGTTTAAATTTCGTCTTTAACGAGTCAACTATTCTTTGTTAGAAGTTTAAGTGGATAAAATTCTATGTTCGGTGTTGGAAATGGGTATTTTATTCTACATGGATTCAGATGATATATTTTTTCGTATCAATTATTGACATTTAATATGAATTAAATATGAAGGAGATATGTTGAGAAAATTTCTTAAACCGAAAATCTCGAACCAAAATCTACATTTACTTATAAAGCATGCAAAAATTTTGGTATTTTTGTTATTTAAAATGTTTATAGTGGCTAGCTATGATTAAACTTAAAACAGAAAAACTCAAACTCTATTCCCAACCCCAAAATTAATTTTAACAACAAACAACCAAAAATTGGTTGTCTAGAGAAACATTTGGAAACAAATATATGTGTGTTTTAAATCATGTAAGTCAATTTTTTAACCGTTTTGGTATCTGCATCTAACGAACTCAAATTTTAAGATTAGCATAATACTTTGGATTCTAAGAAATAGTTGTTTGTTTACCTTCTGTAATTATATATATATATATATATATTCTTATCCATAGTACAATAATATAGTTTTGTGACAAGTTGCTAGTTACATCAATTAAGCCCTAGTTGGCGTATAAGTAAATTATATTTCCACTGGTACATGAGTAGAAGAAACTGTGGACACTAAATTTCCAATTAAAAAGAACGATATTTTCAATCAAAGAAAAAAAGTTGGAAGAAAAAGTATTTTGATTACCAATATTTTAGTAAGAGTTTAACCTTGTCTCTCGTGTAGTAATGATATCTTCATTGTTACAAGAATAGAAATAATAGACAAAAATACTATAATAATAGATAATACATTTCTATTTAAAATTTAATGTTTTAATCCAGCAAAAAAAAGAAGGAAAAAAAAAACTTTATTCAAGCAACTAACATATATATATTTATATGTACAAAATTGAAGAACTATAAAGATGGTGGCAGCATCCCATAAAAAGATTCTTTATGTTATTGTGTTTTCCTTTTTTCTCTCTTTTGAAAAAAAAGGAAGGAAAAGTGAAGTAGCTCCTCAGTGCATGGGGAGGACATCTGAAGTTTTCGCTTTTTTATTTCTATTTATATGTTTTTAGTGTTTAAAATTTTGAAGTTTGAGAACACTTTAAAACTACTTATCTTGACCTTTGCTGTGCCTTGGTAGCCTCTCCTCACCCATTGGACCTTTGCATCTTTATTTGTTTTGTTTGTTCTTTTCTTTCTTCTCTTTTCTTATCACTCAAAAATACTTTTATCATGTCTAATCACATAATTCGAATCCTTTTCCACGTTATGTGTATAATTGGCATCCGCCGTTTCTTCGCTTCTATGTCCAAACACAGCCTGTTTAATAGTTTTGTTTCCCTATAAATGTTGCTATACAAAAACAATTCATTTTTCGCATATCAATTTTTGCAAAATAATATGGTAAATAAAAGATTGAAAGATGTCCTATAAGTTTTTACATATAATTTATACGAAAAAATAATAATTCACAATTAGTACTACGTCTAATAGATTACTTTTTGCTTTTTTTTTAATGAATGTAAAATTATATTCAACTCAAAAAACTGTTTTACATTATATGTAACTTTTGATTGAAATTAAAAAAACCAAATGAACTAATCTCTCGTGCTAAGCCATGTTTGCAGATTGTCGCTTTGGTAGTTCAAAGAACTTACGAGGGCTAGAAACTGATTTCGTACAGAACAATCAATTGTTTTGATGATGAGCTCGAGTGGAAAAGGAACCTCGCTATGTCGTATGCGGTTGCACTCCCTCCAAACGGAATATAATGTGATTTGGAATACGTACCTTAGGAGGTAACGAGATGTCAGGTTGAGACTGGAGTCCGAGATGAACTGTAAAATCCCATCAAAGTTTGAACTGTATCGTTGCTCACAACGTCCCTTTGCTAAGTTCTCCCATATGTGAGATGCTAATCTACATTCGAAAAATAGGTGGTTTCGACTCTCTCGTGGGCCTTGGCATAATACACATTGAGTATTCACCTATGAGTTCTAAATTTGCATACGATCACTGGTTGCCAATTTATTGAGAGTTGCCAACCAAACCATAAAAGAGAACTTGGGAATAGAGTTTAAGAACCACACACCCTTGTACCAGTTTCTTCTTTAGCCTACATGTCTCAGCTGCAACCATGTGTCTTTGGTCTCGATTCTTGGCCTGAACCTACCCTCTTTATTCTGCCAAAGAGCAATATCCGGATCTGATGAGGGATCACGTCATCGTATTGCTTGTAACTCATCTTCCACTTGGTTAAGAATTTTAATTCGATGTCTCCGACGACGTCGGTGAGCCAAAGCATCTGCGACTGTGCTCCCTGAGTGTAGTCCAAGATCAATAAAACCTCTGTTACCAAGCACATCATGAAGACATCCCATCGAACACCACTGATCATACCAAAAAGATACTTATAAACCGTTTTTCACCTCCATTCGATATAACTCCTTTGCCACTGGTCAATATTTGATGAGTTTTTGCCACATCCATGAGCCTAGGTTTGTTGATGCACTAACCGACCAGAAAGAGCTCCCCCGGAGAAGGTATTCCCGAACCCACATCACCCATAGTGAGTGATATGCTGAGTTTATTCGCCACATTAATTTCAAACAGCTCACCTTATTTGCCTTGACTAATGATTTAACACCAAGTCCCCCTTCTTGTTTAGGATAACAGATTTATTTCCAAGAAAATTTAGCTTTCTTCCCATTTAATTCTGATCCTGACCATAGAAAATCTGAACAAAGCTTCTCAATCTCTTTAATACAAGCACTAGGTAGGCGGTAAGTCGATATACAAAAGTTAGTAAGACTTGATATCACCGATGTAATCAACTGAAGCCTACTTGCATAAGATAGATATCTATGTTTCCAAGAGTTTATTAGACTGCATATCTTCTCAACTAGAGGCAAATAATCACGAGGTGACATCTGTTTTGTCATCAGCGGAAGACCTAAATATCAGACTGGGAGGGAGCCCAATGCAAACAGAAATGTGGCCAAAAGACTCGTCCGGTTTATTGAGTTTATCCCCGTCATGTATAATATCAATTTCTTCAAACTAATATGGAGACCAGAAGCAGCAGCAAATCCCTTGAATACCTCCTAGATACCTTATATTGAATGTTGCTTTCCATCAATAAAAAACATAATATCGTCTGTGAAACATAGGTGACTGAGTTTCAGGTTCTTACACTTAGGATGATAGCCAACGTTCCCATCAACCGCAGCTTTGTCCAATAGCTGTGACAGCACATTCATACATATCACGAAAAGGTACTACGAGAGTGAACATCCCTAACGTAGACCTCTTGAGCTGCGAAAATAGCCTGCCAATTCACCGTTTACTTGGATCGAAAATGAGGGTGAAGTAATGCAGAGATTTATCCAATGAACGAACTTATCTGGAACATTTAAGGTTCTCAGCACATTTAGCACAAATGGCCAATGAACGTAGTCAAAAGCTTTGGCAATGTCAATCTTCATTTCACAACAGGAGGAGATGTCTTCTTTGTGGTAATCTTTGACGAGCTCGGAAGCTAGCAAAACATTTTCCATAAGGAGACGGTCTTTAATAAATGCAGACTGCGTGGGAGCTAGAAATCTTGGTAGAAGGTCTTTTAGTCGGTTAGCTAGCATCTTCGAGATGACTTTATACAAAACGTTGCAACAAGAGATCGGCCTATAATCTCTCATCTCCCGCGATAAGTCCTTCTTTTGTATTAAAGCCAGAATAATTGAGTTTATTCCTTTTGGAAGAAAACCATAAATAAAAAAAGGATTTAATCGCCACCGTGAAATCCTTTCCTATTATCGGCCAAGCTACCTTGAAAATTTCAACCGTGAATCCATCAGGACTTGGGTATTTGTGATGTGGCATAGAAAATAAAACCTTCTTGATTTCACCATCAGTAACCTCGACTGTAAGTTTGTCTAGATCAACGTCTGAAGATCGGAACTAGAATAGTTCTCTCATCTTCTCCAAAGGCAGTTCATCATAATCCTCTTGCTCGTACGTTAATAATTTCTTGAAAAATCAAATGGCTTCTAGTTTAATATCTGATTGCTCTGTTAGCCATCTGAATTTATAACTTCTTTAATCATGTTCTTGGCTTGCCTCTCCTTAATAGTATTATGAAAGAATATGTTATTCTTATCCCCAACTTTTAACAAATGCACCTTAGATCTTTGTTTTAAAAAGTTCTCCTCAATAGTTGATATCTTCTCCCATCTATCAAGCGCCTCCACTTCCTCCGCCACTGATTCTGAATACGGATTAGTAAGTGTCTTGCCTTGACACAAAACTAGCTTTTCATATGCTTGGGATGCTCTCTTGGTTAGATCATATAGTTTACTGCCACTCAATGAATGAACAATCGGTTTAAGGTCTTTCAATTTCTTTGAAAACCAGAATAAAGTCGAAGTGGAAGGGAACAGTGGGCTTGTGCCATGCCAATAAGAGTCCATAGTCGGGAGGAACTCTGGCATAGCTGCGACGATGTTTGTAAATTTAAAGGAGGCATGGGGCTTGCTACGTTCCGCTTGTAGATATATCCTTCCCCGGAGGTGATCCGAGCATCCTTCGGTTCAAACACACTATAAGAGTGCGTAAAGGCTTGAGACCACTCTCTATTTATTAAAACCCGATCAAGTTTTTTTCCAAATAACTCCTTCTGTACGTTTGTTAGACCATGTGAAAGGAGCCCCGTGTGCAGCCATATCTTAGAAAAAACAATATTGAACCATTTGTTGGAAATCTTGTATACCAGTTGACATAAAAGATGAAATGTAGCTAGAGTGCTCCTTTCCATCTAGAATTTCATTGAAATCCCCTAAGATTATCCAAGGTTTTCTTTGCACAGAAGCCATATCATGTATATCTTTGATTTCCTTCCAAAGCCCTTTTCTCTCCTCTTCCGTGTTTAAAGCATACACAAAAGTGCACAAAAATTCCATGTCATCACCCTCCACTTTTATCCAACTAGTAATCATTTGAACATCCTTCAGCATGATTTTCAGTTTCATTTTAGAACTCCTAGACCACCCACAGCCTTCCCAAAGGATTATACTCATAATTCGAACAGAAGGACCAATTTTTAAATACCAAAGAGACTATGTGATTATCCTTTGAATCTTTGACACGGGTTTCCATTGGACACCCAAATGATAGTGAATGTTTTTTTAATCCATTATCGAACCACCAATTGTTTGCTCGCCTTGTTAAACCCCCTAATATTCCAGAAAATCCAGACATTAAGATTTGTTCTTTGTGTTTCGTTTATTGATTTTGCTAAGGGTGTTATCCTTTGCTCTTTGAGTAGTTGATGACAAAAATGTATGAGAATGTTTTGATGATCTGGGAAGGGAAGCACGAGCCACTGTCTCTTCTTTTCCATATCCTCGACTTACCTCAGCTGCTGGCTCCTCCTCTGTTTCTGACGCCTAAACAGAGTCAGTCTCATCCGGAATGATTGTTCTCTCAGCTTCCTCTTCGTTCCTGAGCACTGCATATCGAGATGGTGAGGCTATTTGAACTTGACCATAGATTAATTCCTTAGTTTTTGGTGAAGAAAGACGCTTTGAAGCAAGAGTCCATTCTTCCTCCGGCAACGTACTCATATTCAAACAAAAATCCTCTTTAGTTACTAATTTGAGGATCTCTCTCTCCTCCATATCAGCCTCTGTGCCCGTTTGATTATCCTCCTCTGTCTCAACAACCCTTGAAATTGGTAATTGAGCTGGTACAGGGCTTTGTTTCATGACTAGATACTGAATTTGACTAGATATCTCCACAGGGGAAGAAAACGGCGTGGCAACATAATTGTTTTCAGAAGCCGGTGCACCAGAGAGCTTCCCAACATTTCCTAACCAACTAGTGTCTAAATGACCCCATTTTCTACAAATATCACACCATGGTGGCAGCCATGGATACTCATACTCCACCATGACCTCTTCATTTTTTCACCTTCAAGAAAAAACATTTAGGTAAGTCCCTAGCAAGTTCCGGATCTAAAAAGATTTGGCTTCGTCAAAGCTTGTAACAAGTTTTGTTTCATTATGTAGACGAAGCGGAGTCCCCACCGGACTGGCTAAAAAACTTAGTCCATTCCACGAGAATATTGAGTGTGGCACATTTTTAATCGTGACCCACAGCGGCATGGTCTTGATCGCTTGATGTGCATCTTCTACGATCGGAGTCCATTTCGACACGATCATGGGAATGTCACAAATGTTCCACATCCCTCTGTGAATAACTCTTAAGCGAGCTGCCTCATTTCGAATCATGAATTTGACAGTGGTATCATTGATGCTAATCACATCGATTTTGATTTTCTTGTCCACCAGGTTCCATATTTTTTTGACGATTACATGGCTCTTGGCGACATGTGGAGCCGAAGAGGGGAATCTTCCCAACAAAAAATCCTCCCATAGAGGCACCGAATCCTCCAACAGTGTTGACGGCACCTCGACCATCTTCTTACCATCTACCACAGAGTCTTCATAGTCATACTTAGTTAGGCTAGATCAACTAACCACGTTAGCCCATGACTTGGATCTCTGAAGTTTCGAATTTTAATGATTTGTAGGTGATGCCGGCGGAACCACTGACCCTCCCCAGACTGCTCCTCCATATTGAGATCCGGCGGCAAGCCACCCTGGTGAACATTACGTGTGGAGGTACACTCAAACCCTAATCTCCAATTAACTCTATCGCCAAAACCCCTATTGACGTGTCTTCACCCTGTAACAATCTTGACCATGTAGTCATAGTATGGTTCAAGGTTGTTCGATTATTTTTTGCTATTAATAACATAATTGCTAATAAATCCAGATGATCTTCTTTTGTTAATCTTATGAGTATTTGGTTTCAGCATATAACAACCTTTTAATGTTATCTAGCTCTATTTATGTAAGTTTATTCGTTTTTTAAAGAAATAAATTGTTTATAACATTCATCTATACGGCTAAACCTAACCTTTAAACTGCTTTTTTTGCAATAAATTTAAAGTTTCTAGAGGAAGTGTTTCAGATACATTATTTGCAAAATCAAGTAGATAATCAAATCTTTATGTACATTGACATATTTTGGAATTGGGATGTAGTTTCCTTTGTTTCCGAAACCTGAAAATTTGTTTTTCTGTTTGTCAACACATGTATTTTGATTTTTTCTGTATGAGTTAATCATATATATACTTATAATTTTATTATTCAGTTATAATGTGCGTTGTTAACTTTTGTGCAGATTAACAAAATCTATAGTCATATGCTTGTTCCCTTTAATAAAACGTTCACTATTTTATTTTAGCATTATTGATACTTTTTTCCTTTAATTGTTTATTTTTTCCGTTCCCCCTCCAGTTCCCTTTTCCACAAAGTGTTTTCATCTTCCACTTAACTTAAAAGAGTTTTTATATCACAAGCCTAGAAGTAATATAACATCAAGGTATATATATTTTTTTATATCAAAAATTTCTTTTGGAAAAGATGATAAGACGTGAAACGGAACTTTCAAGATTTGGTTTTTGTATATGAAGATTTTTCCTTACATAAGTTTCAGGTGGTGTGGTAGTGTCTGCTCAAAAGTTTTACCGACTACGATAGAACAATGATAATATATATAACTATATAAGTATAGTAAAATTTTACCAACTATATGATCAGAATAACGATAGTATATCATATATAAGTATAGTAATGTTAGTACATGCATGCTATATAGCCCATGCAATTTCGTTCAATAGCTGTCTCTTTATTGCATGTGATTCTTGGTATGTGTAGTAAATTTTTAGAGCGACAATAATACTATTATTGAAGCTATTCTATACTAATAATTATTAAATTTTTCATATATATTAAGAAAATATTAATGATTTTTAATTTTCCTATACATTACAGAGAAATAAGAAATGTTTAAATAATAATATAAAGTGCAGAACAATAGATAATATGCATACACGATAAGAAGCAAAATTTTTATCCAGACTACGGGAGACACTATTTACATATGTTTTTCACGTCATCAAGTTTTGGATGATCAATACATCAAATGGTATGTGATGTATTTCTAGTAATGTAACTTCGCAACCCATACGAAATTTTATGCCGTGAATGATGCAAATATATTTTTCAGATGTTTGATGCAGCAAAGTAACCTCATTACGAGGGTGCATGGAAGGGTTTTTGGATTGTTTCTTTCTTCACGCTTGATTAATATAAAGACTACCGTACTTCAGACTTTCAATGAGAAGTTTTTTTTCCATATGTTTTCCCTCGGAGCCAAGTTTAGGGATAATCAGTGCGACCACCCCATATCTATAAAATAAAAAGGTTTAAAAAAATTTTGTAAGCAAAAACTGTTTACAAAAAAAAATTATATGGATAATCGCACTACAAGAATGCATAGTCATTTCCGACCACCGTATTAGTCGGAAATTGGTCGAAAATGGGTTTTTCCGACGAGATTCCGACCAACAGGGATTAGTCGGAAAAGCTTGGTTGGAAAAGGCTCTTGGTCGGAAATGTAGTCGGAAATTTCTGACCAAAGGCTTAGTCGGAAATTAGGTCGGAAAAGTCATCGAAATCTCGTCGGAAAATTTCTGACTACGTTTCCGACTATGTTCCGACCAGACAAATTCGTCGGAAACTCGTCGGAAACGGTCGTCGGAAACGTAGTCGGAAACTAATTCCGACCACATTTCCGACCACAAATACTAAATATTACGTTAATAAAACTAAACTTATATATATTAAGTTAAAACTAAACTATATATATTAACTAAACTTATAATAAAACTAAACTTTGAAATGTAAATATATAGAAATGTTTAGAAATTTTTGGAAGATTTTATAGAGATTTTAGAGAGAGTTTGTAAGAGAGATTTTAGAGAGATTTTAGAAAATGTGATTTGTGAGAATTGATGGCCGGAGGGATATATAGAAAAAATTTCCGACCACCGTGGTTAAACGGAAATCAGTCGGAAAAAGGAAAAAAAAAATTCCGAGGAATTTCCGACCACCGTGGTCGGAAATTCCTCGGAAAAGGCCATAGTCGGAATTGTGGTCGGAAAGTTTTTTCCGAAGAGATTTCCGACAATAGTTAATGTAGTCGGAAAAAAAAATTAGCCAAAATTAAAATTGATGAAATTTTAATAAAAATTGATGAAATTTTAATAAAAATTGATGCAAAATTTAAAAATGTGTTTATAAAATTGAAGTAAAAACTAATAAATTTGCATAATGAAAATATAGAATACTAAAACTATACCTCTTTTAAAATTGATGATTTCTATATTTTTTTGATGAATTGTGGGTGAGAGACATGTTTTTCATTTTGCAATATGTGTATTTAAATAGGAAAATTGTGTAAGATGATAAGAAAACATTAAATAAGAATTGACCAATGTTAGATCTTGCATATCTCTATGATACAAAATCATTGGTTGTTATTTAAATAAGATAATTCTATACAATTGAACCAATTTTCATTCATGTATGCTTTAATTTTTTTGAGTTTGTAAAAATTTTATTTTATTTGTAAAAAACAACAAAAAAAAACTCAAAATTTACCAATGATGGATCTTGCATATCTCTATGATGCAAAATCATTGGTTGTTAATTTAAGTAAGAATTGAACCAATCTTTATTCATGTATGGTTTTTTTATTTTATTTATGAGAGTTTGTAAAAATTGTTTTTTTTTGTAAAAAAAAACTCACAATTGACCAATGTTGGATGTTGCATATCTCTATACAATTGAACCAATTTTCATTCATGCATGGTTTTTTTTTTATAAGAGTTTGTAAAAATTGTTTTTTCTTTAAAAAAAAAACACAATTTCCTATTAATTTCCAGATGATTTTCCGACCACCCTCCATAGGTGGTCGGAAATTAGTAGGAAAATATGTTTTTTTTAGTTTATAAATATAAATTATTTTGTATAAAAAAATTTAAAAACTTTTAATTTAAAAAAAAAACTTTCAAATCAACATTTAAATAAATTTATATTTCATGTAATTATACTAACTTGGAAATTCATACTAACATAAAAACTAAATTCTCTATGTTTTTGTTGATGAATTGTGGATGAGAGACATGGTTTTCATTTTGCAATATGTGTATTTAAATAGAAAAATTTGGTAAGATGATAAAAAATTCCTAAAAATTGTGTAAGATGATAAGAAATTCCTAAGATTTCCTAAGATGATAAAAACAAAATTCTTTAAAGAATTCTTTTTTCTTAAAATAAAAAATTAAACAAAAAAATAACCATAAAAACTCACAATTGACCAATGTTGGATCTTACATATCTCTATACAATTGAACCAATCTTCATTCATGCATGATTTTTTTTTTTTTAGTTTGTAAAAATTGTTTTTAAAACATGAATTTTCCGATGAATTTTGTTTTTAAACCATGTGGGATGGTCGGAAATTAGTCGGTAAAACATGAATTTTCCGATGATTTTCCGACCACCCTCCATAGGTGGTCGGAAATTAGTAGGAAAATATGTTGTTTTTTTTTAGTTTATAAATATAAATCATTTTGTATAAATTGTTTTATAAACTTTTAATTAAAAAAAAACCCTTTCAAATCAACATTTAATTAAATTTATATTTCATGTAATTATACTAACTTAAAAATTCATACTAACATAAAAACTAAATTCTCTATGTTTTTGTTGATGAATTGTTGATGAGAGACATGTTTTTTATTTTGCAATATGTGTATTTAAATAGGAAAATTTGGTAAGATGATAAAAAATTCCTAAAAATTGTGTAAAATGATAAAAAAATTCCTAAGATTTCCTAAGATGATAAAAAAAAAATTCCTAAGATGATAAAACAAAATTCTTTAAAGAATTATTTTTTCTTAAAATAAAAAATTAAACAAAAAATAACCATAAAAACTCACAATTGACCAATGTTGGATCTTACATATCTCTATACAATTGAACCAATCTTCATTCATGCATGGATTTTTTTTTATTTTTTTTAGTTTGTAAAAACAGTTTTTTCTTTAAAATAAAAAAAAATTAAAAAAAAACACATTTACCTAAAAAAAATAAAAAAAAGACTTTTAAAAACTTTTAAGTTTTTTAAAAAAACTTCCGAATTCCACCCATTTACCTACTTTTTCCGACCAAAATTCCGACTAATTTTCCGACGAATTACCGAGAAAACACGGTAGTCGGAATTTTTTTTTCCGACCAATATTTCCGACGACTTTTCGAGGAAAATACGGTGGTCGGAAATCTTCAAACTTTTTCCGACTAGTTTCCGACCACCGTCTCTGTGGTCAGAAATTAGTAGGAAACCTCTCGGAAAATGGTCGGAAATGGTGGTCGGAAAACCCCATGTTTTCTTGTAGTGTAGACGCCTAGAGAATTAAAATAAAGGATCTAAAATTATATTTTGTAAAACAAAGGGTTTCATATTATAGTTTTTTTTTCTTTAACAATAACATACAAAATTCTAGGGTCAATCTTTTAAGAGTAATTTAACAAAAATGCTATTCATTTTTCTATAATTTTCTCAACTACTCGTCTTCTCCATCAACGAAAGAACGATGAACAATTTTGTTTTGTTTTTACATATGCATCATGCAAATTGAATCCTTGTTTAAAATTGTTAGATTATTTGCGGATTAAGGTGATTAAGAAGAGAAGAATGGAGAATGGAGAATGGTGAAATCGATTTCATTTCTCTTCAAAGGTAAAGTTACAAAAGGGAGGCTGAGTTATATATATACAACAAAGGAATAACCTAAAAATGAGAGGGACAAAGGAGATAATCGCCGCCTATGCTTGTGGTCCTCACTCGCCACACGCTCCAAGTGGTCCACACCACTCCAAGTGGTCCACACCACTCCAAGTGGTCCACACCACTCCAAGTGGTCCACACCACTCCAAGTGGTCCACACCACTCCAACGGTCACTTTCACGAGGTTCATCCACGCGCTACTCCTTCTCCTTCCTTTGAATTGCGCATGGGCCTTATAAGGTGTTATGCTTAAATATAATACCCTAAGAGTACTAAAGCAGTAGATGCTGTATAGTAGGGGTCGAACAACAAAGACTCAAGAAATCACTCAATAGAATATAGAATTAGAATTAACCTAAGCAAAATAAATGTAATTGAAAACAGCAAAACGAGTAAAGCGAGTTGTAAGATCAATGAAGGAAAGCGCTAAGCCTAGGGAAATTCTCCGGTAAATCAGAATTGCAGATCAAATAGAATGTCAGGAAGATATTAAGCATTGTTCTTGAAATTGAAACACAAATGTAAAATCAACCAACAGTCGCTGCAAAGATTATCTATGTCTAAACCTAGAATTCCAAATTTCTTTGCAAATCCTATGAATTCAAACAAGCATTAATGATCAAGTTCAATTGTTCACAAAATCCTAAACCAAATTTCTTTGCGAATAGGTCTTTTGCTCATCTAACACTAGTTCAGGCAATCAATCACACTTTCGTGCCAATCAAACAACCTAAGATCAGATTCTAGGTCATGAAGCTAGAATCAGCAGTAATCACAAGTCTAGATGAAGAACTCTATTGAATCTCTCCTATCAATTCAGATCAACCTAACAATTCATCAAACACCTTTGAATAACCCTAAACCTAACAAGGAATCTACTCAGACATGGTGAATGAAGCAAACATCATGAATAAAATAGATTGCATAAAATAAATCAAGAGTAAACAAGGGTTCAGAATTGTCTCCCACAAAACCCGGAACCAATCTCTCTCAAAGTATTCAGAATAATGATCAAAAACTAGTCTGCCCTCTAAAAGTGGCTGAAAACCCTAAATATAATCCTAAAACACGTTCTGGGCTTAATTGTAAATAATAGGATCCTTTGGGCCAAGTTGCAGACTCTTCAGACTTGTAAAATCACGTGTTTTCCTTTCCTGCAGTCGGTATCGATCGATACCAGGTGGGTGTCGGTCGATACCAGGACTCTGTGCTCGCCAGACTGGACTGTCTTCACGAAAACTGGCATAACTTTTGATCGCACCGTTAGAATGGCCTCAAACCACTTCCAAATGAAAGCTAATCCATTGATCTATCTTGTATCCAAATTTGAGCTCAATCCAACGGTGGGAAGTTATTCAACGAATGCCAAAAACAAACTCCAGAATGCTCCAATATCTCCAATTATGCTCCAAACGTGCCAAAACCTGAAAAGACTCAAAAAGACTACAAAAACACTAGAAGGACTCTAAAAACAAGACCTATATCATGGCTAAAAACGGGTAAAAACCATGATATATCAACTCCCCCAGACTTAGCCTTTGCTTGCCCTCAAGCAAACAGAAAGCTAAACTAGAAAAAGAGGTTTGAAAACACGGAGACTCACCTGTTCTTGAAACATCGCAATGACCCTTTTCCCAAGCTTTCCAGATATCACCTAATCAGTTTCAGATCTAACCACCATGTACTTCTCCGTAGACAATCGCAGCTTCCCAGACTACACACATTATTTCACAACATCATCCAACCAAACCTTCATCGCCAGTTTCATCGCTGTAATCAATGTTCAAGAACCTTCTAGATTCTTTCCCATACAATATCTTGACAAAAGAACCACCCAAATTACACACTTTTGGTATTGTTTTCCTCTCCCCCAGACTTATCTCTTTTTATGTTCTCTTTATTTTTTTTTTTTTTGCTTCGCATATACAAATCAAGGTTTGAGACGCGAGTATTGATGGTGTTTGCCACCGAATCCCCGGTTCTCCCCTCTCAATGTATCAAAGGCTTTAGACGAATAATGGGGTCCCGGGAAATGTTCCTACCCCTCGCTTCCAACCTTTGTGTGATCATTCCTTATCCAAGTAGAATAATGGGATCACTGGAAATTTTCCTAGCCCTCTACTCGGCGGAAATCATCTCATCTTTTATGCATCTTATTTACCAACGTGTGTCAAGGGAGAGGTATACCATTATTTTCAAACACATGGGTTCCTTTGTCAGATATGAATGATGAATCAAGCTCTATAAACACTAACCACAATGATGAAGTGCAAAAATTTGGCTCAGGCTTTGGAAGGACTCTGCTGGAGACATGGGTGTCTTCTAGTCAACTGGTCAGTCTTTGGATTTTTCATTAGTCGATCTAGAACTGATTCTGTAACACTGGTCACTCAAAAGCAAGGTCAGAACAATAACTTCAAGAAAAAGATCATAATCTACAACAAGTTTTGACTCAATAAAACAAATTTTTACTCGAAAACGACTGACTCTAAGAAAAACAAACACAATGTCAGCGACTACCTCCCCCAGACTTAAACAACACTGTCCCCAGTGTTATCTAGTCAAGAGTTGGCAAAAAAAATCAAAAGAACAGACTGAGAATGAAACGCAAAAAAGTTAACGTTCATGTGAGGGTCAGTATCGATCGATACAGCCTGGTATCGATCGATACCAGGTGTTGGTCGGCACTGACTGGTGTCGATCGATACTGCTCGTCTGGACCTGTTTCTCGTGCAGACACAAAACACAAAATCAGAAAAAGATTGAAATTAAAACTTATATACAGACTCACCAGTGGGTTGCCTCCCACTAAGCGCTTGTCTAATGTCATTAGCTTGACAGTGTCGGGGCTCAGGCGTCGGGTGGTTTGCAGAGAGACAGTGAATGCATCCGTGACAAACGTCTCATCCAAGGTGGTGTGTAAGCATTTTCTGCATGTGGTCTACCAGGGAAGTGAGGAACAGCATCAGGGCGGGATGGAAGATTGGGTGGGATACTTCGTTTTCCTGCACAGTCATCAAAAGAAACAACAAGCGCTCGACGAGAATCTCGCGGCTTGCTTAAGTGTGAAGTAGATGGAAACATATGATTGATGACATTAGGTGGTTTGGAATTAGAAAAGGAAGGTGCGTACCTTTGCTTTCTCCGAGGTGTCAGGCGTGTGAGAGGTGGAGGTTTTTGCTCGGAATCAGATGGCGGACATAATGCTGCGTCGACCGACGCAATGTCTGAAACTCGAATTTAACCACTATGTCTGTAGTTTAGCTCTGCAATCCTTGCCTCCATTGTAAAGACATCACTTTCGAGCAGTCTGACATTAATTGGAGCCTCTTCCTCGAGCCTAGTACTAAATAGATAGTCCTCACTCCAATCCTTAGGTACATCACTCTTGTCAGAGCTCTCAACCAAATCCTCTTAGACAACCAGCTTGCTCATTTGCTCAGTAGCATCCAACGCTTTGACATACCCAGCAGTAATGTCTTGTGAAAGCTCTGTGTTTGGGTTCTCATCAGTGGATATCTCTACAGAAAAGGTTTGTCCATCAATGGTAGATCTCCGCTTGTCCATGTTAAAGCTCATGACCTCATCACCCAAATCAAGCTCTATCTGTCCCTTTCTCACATCAATGATGGCACCAGCTGTTGCCAAAAATGATCTTCCCAAGATAAGAGGATCCTGAGGTTCTTCAACATATTCCAAAACAACAAAGTATGTGGGAATCATACAGCCTTCGATCATTAGTGGAACATCCTCTAAAACACCTTCGGGAAACCTTTTGGATCTATCAGCTAAGATAAGAGAGATCTTTGTTGGAACAAAATCGGTCATCCCAAGACTTTCAGCAACAGAGAGAGGCATCAGGTTAATGCTAGAGCCAAGATCACAGAGAGAATGAGGGAACCTTTTAGTTGAGATGGAACAGTCTAGTACAAAGCTTCCTGGATCAGGTAGCTTCTCTGGAATCCTACTCTGAATCATAGCACTGACATGTTCAAAGATTTTCACCTTCTTCTCTTTCCTTGAGACTGTCTTTTCCAGGAGGATTTCACTGATGTCCTTTGTGAGCAGTGCTGCTTCCTCAGGACTCACACCATTGGTAACCATCCTTTTAGCATACCTCCGGAGTGGAGGTGAGAGCTTGACTCCATCAATCAGAGGGACTTCAATCAGGACTTTATCCATTACTTCCATACATCTGGCTTCTTCTATTTCCTGCTTAGACTTTCTGCGAGGTCAAGGGAAAGGTATCTTGGGCACGTAGACTCTTTCCTCGACAATCCTTGGTGTTTTCACAGTTTCTGGCTCTGTCTGCGAGGGGTGTCGATCGATACCAGGCTGGTAGAAAAATTACAGAATCACTTTTTGGCAGAAAAATTGTGAATCCGTATTTTTTGCGGGAAAATTACAGAATTTCGTTTTGATGGGAAAATTACGGAATCTCAATTTGGCGGGAAAATTGTGAATCCGCATTTTGGGGGGGGGGGGAAATGACGGAATTTCGTTTTTGGCGGGAAAAATGCGGAATCACGTTTTTTACGGGAAAATTATGGAATCTTTGTTTTGGCTAGAAAATTGTGGACCCGTATTTTTGGCGGGAAAATTGTGGAGTAATATTTTTGGCGGGAAAGTTACGGAATCACGTTTTGGCGGAAAAATTGTGAACTTACGTTTTTTGGAGGAAATTTGTGAAACAATATTTTTTGGCAGGAAAATTACGACTCACATTTTTTGCGGAAAACTTATGAAACCGTGTTATTTTAGAGACAATTGTGCAAACTCATTTTTGGCGGGAAAATTTTGGTACGATGATTATAAAGACGGTATGGTGATAGTTTGAAATTTAATGGATTATTGGGTAATCCATTTGACTAATTATCCCATTAAATTTAATGGGTAATTGTTTGATCCAACCCATTTGCTTAATAGGTTAGGTTGACCATTACCCAACAAACAATATATTGAGTAATGGGTTGTATTGGGTTGGATTATCCATTTTGACACCCCTACGTGTAAGTATGTAATTAAGTGAACTCTACTTTATTATAATAGATGTGAGGAAAACGTAAATATATAGAAGGTCATGGGTTCAATTTTACGTTGGGAGGGGTCTACTCTCCAAAAAAAAGTTAATTTAACATTGTTTAGACCTCGTCATAAGGGTTTATGGATTTTGGCCCGAAACCTCCTAATCATTCGAAAAAGAAAAAATTATGTGAGGGAAACGACATTTATGATAAAATTATTTTGAGTTTGTGGTCATGTAGTTTAGGTTGACAAAAGCTCTAACCACGTTCGTGGAGCTAGCAACATATTCTTGTAATTCTTCGAAGAGTTTGGAGGAACACGAGAGACATTTAAATATTGTGTTGGACCGGCCAAAGGAGCAGAATTTGTTCGAAAAGCTTAGTAAGTGTTTTTTTTTTGGCAAAACTATATAGTTGTTTCTATGTTAAGTGGTTTCAGATGAGGGAGTGTTGGCGGATCAATGAAATTTTTTTGGCAACTGTAAACTAGCTAACACTCGAGTCTCTTGATGGAAATCAAGAGTTCCTTAGGTATAATAGTTTACTATCGGCGGTTTGTTAAGGGTTTTGAAAGTTTCATGTGAAAGAATATGAAGTACGTGCAGATTGAAGGAGTGATTGATGAGTACACCGATATTACAACTATAGCTACCTAAACCAAATATGCATGCTAAACGTGTAATATCGATATGTAGTTATTATATCGCTACCTAATGTGTAACAGAAGGGTCAGCAAACCTCATTTAACCTATATGGCTGGTTACAATGGTCGTTAGGTTGCTTTGTTGTGGCTAGGGGCGAACTCACGTTATACCAATTACTTTGGTAGCATTGGGTTTTTTTTTTTGTGCGTGCTTATATTGTTTCTATATATCGGAGGCCCATATTTTTATAATTTTTCACTTAGTATTTACAGGTAAATTACTAGAAAAAAATCTTTTTAATATATTTGGCATTTACAATTTATAATAAAATTGACAAAAAAAAATAATATTTGTTATCTAATTAGATGATTTCTCTAAACAAATAAGCCATTTTATGATTTAATATATATAAAACAACAAAATAAATTTCCTACAATACTAATTTTTATTCAAATTCAAATATTACAATTTGGCAAGTTTTAAAATGTAGTCAAACATAACAAATTTTATATTTCTCCCACTAATTATCTATTCATAATACAATCATTAATTGTATTATTCATAAAAGATAAAATTTTATATTAATTTTTAAACCTAGTACAGTATATATTTATCTCAGGTCTATTTTTCTTTAATTAAATAAAAAGAAATTTTTCTTGTTTAACTTCTAGTAGTTTATAAGGTCAAGGTCAATTTGCTTTCTTCATTCTTTTTTTGTGTGAACAAAGATTTTAATTTTATAGGCTAGCTAGTGATAATTTTAGAATATCTATTTTTTTACTGGTCAAACTAATTTTAAGAATCTATTAATGATAAAAACAATTTGGTCAAACTAATTTTAAGAATATATTAATGATATGTAGTATATTTTTTTGGGTCAAACTAATTTTAAGAATCTATTAGTGATATATCATTTTTTGGTCAAACTAATTTTAAGAAACTAATAATGACATTTTTCATTACCGGAAAACACTATAAATTGTCCGAAGCACTATTTTCATATTCGCACTCAATTCCAACCAAACTCTTCATTAGCCCCTTTGCTTCAAATCCGCAGAGATCTCTCCTCATGGCTCCAATTACTGTCGGCGATGTTGTACCAGACGGAACTATCTCATTCTTCGATGAGAATGATCAGCTTCAGACCGTCTCCGTTCACTCTATCGCCGCCGGTAAGAAAGTTATTCTCTTTGGTGTTCCTGGTGCTTTCACTCCCACTTGCAGGTATAAAGTCTTAAAACTTTTTTCAGATTTCTCCTTCAACAGAGTTTTGTAAGATTCTTAGTTTCGATTTGAGAAATGGGTTTTATTTTTTTGTGAGGTTAGTATGAGCCATGTGCCTGGATTCATTGAGAAAGCAGAGGAGCTGAAGTCAAAGGGTATTGATGAGATCATTTGCTTTAGTGGTAAGTATGAATTGACTTGTTTTTAATCTCAGCTCTGTTCTGACCTCCATGATGACCAAATGTGTATATTTGCATGTATTGTTGCAGTGAACGATCCATTTGTGATGAAGGCATGGGAAAAGACATACCCAGAGAACAAGCATGTGAAGTTTGTAGCAGATGGGTCTGGAGAATACACACATCTTCTAGGACTTGAGCTTGATCTCAAGGAAAAGGGTCTTGGTGTTAGGTCAAGGAGATTCGCTATGTTGCTCGATGACCTCAAGGTGACTGTAGCCAATGTTGAATCTGGTGGTGAGTTCACCATTTCCAGTGCCGATGATATCCTCAAGGCTCTCTAGAAGACTTATCATTCGCTTTTGTATTCTATAGCCCGATTTCTAAATGCATAATAAGCGGCGTGTGACTTGATTGACATAATAAAGTATTGTTTATTTTATGTTTTATCTTTGTGTTTGATTTATGAAAGATATGAGTAATTCACGTGAGATGCATACCAACCATAAAGCTAGGTAACCATAGTTGCTTTGGACTATGGTAGTTACGAACCATAAAGCTAGGTAACCATAGTGGGGTATCATGCATTTTTATCACTTAGTCTTCTATTTGTAATGTGAGATATCTAATTCAACATGATTGTACTACAGAAATGTGTGTTTGCAGTCTATAACATTCGATAACAATAGTACAAACTACTAGGTTATTAGCTTCGGGTTGATCATTAGCTCGGTTTTAATATATTAAGTGCTTAAATTTTTTGCTTGGATCCAAAATATTTTAAATTTTCAATGTACTCAGAAGTCCATGGTTATGCAAGTCTATATCTACCTTGTATTGCAAATGCTAGCTCATAAAACTTATTATCTTCACCATGTAAATGTAAAATAAAATTTAACATATATCTTACATAAAAAAATTGCCAAATAGACAACTACCTGTCTTCATTTTGTAAAGAAACCACCAGTCTTCTAATCAATGTAAAAGGATCTTCGACAATCTTTTGAACTTCATTTCTAAGGGAAATATGAAATCCATATATATACGTGCTTGCATAATTGGTTTCATCTTGTTGTTTAGGCCCAATCACTTTGGCTACGATTGGTAACTTGCGTAATGGCAGAATTGCGTATTCTAACGCGATTCCGCAGGAATTTTACGAATAAAAAAAAAATGTGTAATGAATCAGAAAACGCAAAAACGCAAGGTTTGCGATTTTGCTGAAAAACAATACAAGTCCATTAAGCAATTAAGTGAGAATATAGTTTTTTATTTGTGCAATAGCAAAATATATTGTTTATTTTCATTTTTCTATGGCAAAAAAATCAATTTTGAACATAGATTATATGGTTGCATGAATATTAATATGGTTACATGAATATTAATATATTATTTAGATCTTGTTGTTTATAAAAATAAAATTATAAGTGTTTGAAAAATATTTTTAAATTTTTTTTTTTTCTTGTTGGTCACAAATATTTTTAAGTTATATATATATATATATATATATATATATATTATGAATGTATTAAATAACATAAGTGTTTGAGTAATATTTTTTTAATGTTATTTACTCTAATATATTTAGAATGTTTCATCTCTTTCTAATTTTAAATATATGTTTAACAATTTTATGATTATCAAATAACATCTTAAATATGGTGAGATTTAATATTAAATAACTTAAATTTTTAAGTATTATATTTTTCTCTAAAAAATAAATATATTCCGTCATTCCGCAAGATTTATCCAATCACACAGTTTTTGATTTTTTTCGCAACTTTTTTTCAGCATATTAAATCATTTTGTAGCTTAATTTTATTTTTCGTCATTTCGTCATTACGCAGTGTTACCAATCGAAGACTTTGTTTCTATATATCCAAGGCCAATTTTTAATTTTTTTTAACTCAGCATTTACACGTAAATTAATTGAAAAATAATTATAACTATATGGCATTTACAGTTAATTATAAAATAGATAAAAACATTATGTATTATGTAATTAGATGATTTATGATTTTGGGCTATTTTATGATTTAAATTCATGTTAATCTATTATAACTAAAATTTTTTTATAATATTGTTCCAAAAACTGCAATTAACACATAAAAACGTATTCTTAAGCCCAAAAATTTTATAATTTTCATTAAGATTATAAACATAAATTATTGTATAACATCACAAACTCTCTATCTAGACGTTTGAATAACAAAAAAAAAATGTGTTATACTTGCAATCCAAAATTAATCGAAATAGGTAAAATTGTTTTATACTCCCTAGAGTAAACGGATTAGAATAGTTACCATTCCAAACTCAGTTTTTCTTTCTAAAACATTACTTGTCTGTGGATGATTAAAAAAATAAGACTAGTTTTATTAAAACAGAAATACACTTATTTTGTAAAACATTATCATGTTAATTGTCGCTAATCATAGTAAAAGTAACCGCTCGAGGGCTTTCTATGAACTCCAATACTCTTCGATATTTTTCTTTAGATTCCAATCAAAAGACGATGTTTTGGTGGAGGCTGAGGAACACTAGGAGGATTATTATGTATAGGATTGGGACCTGTTGGGTTTTTTCTTTCGACTCCAATCAAATGACGATGTTGTGGTGGAGGATGAGGTACACTGGGAGGATTATGTATAGGATCGGGACCTCCTGGGACTTTTCTCTCGACTCCAATCAAGATGGGTCTTCACGAATAGCAGCCACGGACGACGTCATTAGGAGCAAGATTAGTGCTATGACTAATACCACACCACCTTTCAACACTTGCATCTTGTCTATCTTTTTTTTTTTCCTTTGTAAAGTTTTTTTTTTAGTTGGTTACTCTTAGTTCCTCATTTTTCCTTTTTATAGTGGAACTTTAGGGGAGCTAGTCAAAATGTAATATATATATATATATATAATATATATATATATATATATATATAGCAATGTGTTTATTAGAAGATATTAGAGTTATTATCGTAATCCATTCAGAACTAAGTTGTATACGTTCTTGACACGTTAATAAATTTTTCGACTTGTAACCAAATGNTTTTTTTTTTTCCTTTGTAAAGTTTTTTTTTTAGTTGGTTACTCTTAGTTCCTCATTTTTCCTTTTTATAGTGGAATTTTAGGGGAGCAAGTCAAAATGTAATATATATACATATAGCAATGTGTTTATTAGAAGATATTAGAGTTATTATCGTAATCCATTCAGAACTAAGTTGTATACGTTCTTGACACGTTAATAAATTTTTCGACTTGTAACCAAATGTCATTCAATTGTTGATTTTTTATATATATTTATTTGCATATCTTTAGCAAAATAAATAATTGTTTTGGGACATAAAGTTCCTGTTTTTCGTTTTGACTTCTTCCTAATGTTTTCCTTGTGAGTTGGGACATTTATTTAATTTCCTTTTTAATGTTTTTCATGCTATTAATTATGTATTTGTCGAAACAAAACTAAGCAAAAGTAATAACATGTGCGTTGATTGTTTTTTGCTACCACAAGTAAATGTTACGTTTGTGGGTAATAGTAGTTGTTAGCGATTGATAAAAATCATGAAAATCGTTTTATACTACTTTAAGCCGCTCTAAATTAGTAAATTTCAAAATTTTATTTTCGCAAGCGTTTGCGGTAATGGTTGGTTAAATAAATATTATTTTTTTATCGAGAAACATTAGGTAGGGCATTAAGAAAAGATTTTTTAATTACATTTTTAGTTTCTGAAAATTTGTCGATATGATTATCACTATAAACAAAAATAAGTATTCCAAATGTTTTAATATAAATATTATATATACAATTAGCGTAAATTAATAAAGAAATGAAATATTCAATTATAATTTTCTTAAACGAGTATTAGAGCATCTTATCCAGGCAAGGAGATGAGGATTTACCCAATTGTATGGGCTGTAAGTTTGGGTTGAGAACAACGATACATGGGGCTGGGTCACTAGCATAGCTGAAAACTAATCTTCAACTAGGACAAGGAGAAAGACTAACTCTTATGTCTGATAAACAAAAGGTAAAATTAATATCTCACTCTATCGTTTACGCTTGTAGAATATATGGAATACTTGCTAATCTCTTGTATTGTATGGATTGATTAATGCAATTGAAAATGAGCTCTCATGTGCTGAACATCAAATGTGTGCAAGACATGTGTATGCTAATGAAGAAAGGTGTTCAATGTTTTAGAGAGTAGCTTGCAGTTATAATGTTGGTAAGTATGAAGATAGCATGATGAGTCTGAAAATTTTGAATCCCTATTCATATAATTCTTTGAACTAATCAGACCCGACAACTTGGTGTATTAGAATACTGTATATAAGTACTGTATAATGTATCGTATACTTGTATAGAGTTAGTTAGAGTTTGTTAGGCTTTACACTTAGTATAAGTACACTTGTGATACATTTTACTAAGTTATGAGAAACATATTAAATTCTTCTTCTTCTAAATGTGGTGTAGAGCCTTCTTCTCCCCGCATTCCAAATGTATATACGACGAGCAAGACTGAAACCAATGCTGAAAAAGGTAAGAAGGATGGCGATGCAGCAAATCTCTTAGAGATTCAAAGATACTCAGAAAGTCGGAACGCAGTTCTTCACTCCGAAAACTACAATGATGCTTGTTACAAGCTCGACAAAAAATCAAGATGTTGTCAGATGATTTACAGTGGTAATGGGGAGTATGAAGTACAAGAGTTTGAGCATGGATATAATGTAAGCCTGCTGAACAAAACATGTGCATGTCGGAGATGGGATATTACTGGTCTACCTTGTCATCATGCGATGTTTTTTTATAAACGCAATAAAAGATGACTTAACAAAATAAGAGTCCAAAAATTTTTCATCTTTATGAATATGTGTATGATATTTGATTTCTTTTCTCAAACTTGTAGGCATGTCTCTGAATTTTACAAGAAAGTGATGTGGGTTTTGACATATCGGACCTATCAATGGGGAAAAGATGTGGATCAAAACTGGAAAAGATCCCATAGTAGTACTAGAGAAGAGAAAAATGTATGGGAGACCCAAAAAACTTGCTCACAAGAAGGCTGTACATGAATCTCCTTCCAAGACAGGCAAACTGACTCGTCATGGAAGAAAAATGTCTTGCAGACGCTTTAGATAGACTAGACATAATGCTAGAGTACTTGCAAAAATGAAAAACTCCAAATTCATGATCCTAAACAAAATAAGAAGTCGCCCAAATAAAATTGAGGTATCTTTCTTCACAGACTGTATTTTCTGTTTTTAAATTTGATTTCAGTCTAATGTGCTGCTTCCTTCCCAGTCTACGTACACAATCCAGTCAGTATGCACCACAACACGGGAGAGGTCGTGCTCGCGGGATCACAAGTCGATTGCCACGTGGGGTTGGAATTTATCATGAACCAAATTCAAACACAACATACCAATGCTTCGGAAGTCGATATATTGTACAACATATAATTAACACCTAAGCATCATTTTAACGGTTACGTTACTGGCTCTTTACACCGTTTTAGTTTGGTGAGAAATTTTTTTTATAAAAAAACAGTTCATGTTTTATATGAAATATATTAAAGTCCATGTTTTATGTGAAACAATAATAAGTTAATGTATTTTACATGGAAAATTAAGTTAAGTTCATCAAATTTTCGGGGATTTTCCTCTAAACAAACAACAGAAAATCTTATCGCTAAAATCCGTCACGGTGAAACTATTTTTTTTTGTACTAGCCATGTTAATTTGCTTGCTCCGAGTATTAATTTTATATGAAATCATCGTTAAAGTCTTTTAATATTCATCCAACAAGTAACAAATTTTTGTTTTCAAATGATGTAATAAAATAAAATATTGCACTTATTTGAAAAAGTTGAGGTCATTTAGTATTTTTGACAAGTCTCACTCACTACCATATTCAGTGCATCATTCCCTAATTTATGACAAACACAATTATTATCCAACATAAAAAAATTAGGCAATGTTCTCTTAAAATGAAATAGCTATAGTTTGAACCTAGAAATGATAAAAGTTTTTTTTTCTTTTCTTGTAGATCTTGCAGAGAAGCCATGTGCATGGGAATCAGCTTCAGCTGTTTTTTTCCTATTACACATATAAAAAGTTTTTTTCTCCCATAGAAAGTAACAATAATATAATAGTAAATATAAAAGGATAGAGGACTTTAAGATCATCATGATTCATGAGACATCAACGAAAGATACATGTAGCATTTTGCTAAAAACAGACACATCAAATTTATAAAACTTTGCATCACATATTTTCATATTATAATAATAATTTCATTATTTGTTTGTATATCTTTGTTTACCGCTCGTTAGTCGAGACTACTTTATGAAATTTTGTTTTAAAACTTGTTTGCTTTTTATAATATCTTTGGCTACGTATTGTGATATATTTATGCTTTTTTGGTGTTATCTACGAATCATTTGCCAATCTTTTTCACAACTTTTGCACTCTTATGCCATTGACAGCCTAGACCCTCGATGTGGCATCTCTAAATTGTTTTGTTATTGTTTTGGTGAACTACCAAAATATAGAATAAAAAATATATAAATTTCACCTTTATTAACTTATTTAATTTTTACTCCTTATAATTAATAATGCTATCCTTCCAAGACATTAATGTACCTCATTTACGTATTTGGAAACAAACGGTTCAGATTGTGTAACTGGCACAGCGATTATACTTCTTTGGGTAATTGATTTTTTGATCAAAGTCCAAATTGGGGCTTACAAGTTACAACAAACTAGGTAAACACCCGCGCTACGCTGCGGAGTATTTTTTTTAGTTTTTTTGATTAAATAAAAAAATAGTTAGTAATGATAATGGTTTTTTATGCTGCTAAATCTCATCCGCCTCGTTGGTTTACCTAACAATTATATTTGGACAAGTTTCATAAAGTTAATATAGTCCATTTGATTTCTTGCGTTTTCACTGTTTTTTAGTTCCTTTCAAAATCACTCTAAAAAAATACATTTAAGATACAAGTTTTTTGGGTTGAATAAATTTTACATTCATTAAAAAGAAAACTCATTTGCGATGAAACAAAAATATTAATGATAATGGTTAGTCTGTTTTTTTGTCAATGTTACATTTTTGTTTAATTAGCTTTAATTTTGGAAATATTTAATTTAGATATTAGAAAGAAATTTTAAATTATATAATTAATTTTGTTTTTTTAATTATTGTCATTTTTATTAATATTTCATATAGTTTATTTCAAACATAATTATAATACTCATTTAACATTGCTTTGGAAACTAATTATGAATGTAAGCCTTTATTTTTTGGCAAACAATAATTTTATATAGTTAATAGAGAAGCAATACTGTTTTTAATTTTGAAGTATACCTATGTTATCTAATCAGACATTTCACATCCTTTATTTTGGCATGACTGTCTCATGAAACAATTTCATATTTTTCAAATGTTTTTGTTAATTATGTTTGTGAAAAAATAGTTAGCTTCATTTTTTTAAGTTTGTGCTCTCAATCATGATCTTCACTACTTATTTAAGTATTTTTAGTATAATATCATGTTTTTGCTTTAGTTTTATCATTTTCGTCTTTCGAGAGATATGTATTTCTCAACCTACTTTATCTAAATAACGAATACTGTTTTGAAAATTACTCAAATCTGTTTTCTATTGAATTTTAGAATCTTGTTTAAATTTTTCAAACATCAAATGTTTTGTGTTTACTTGAGAAATTAATAAACTGACATATTTTTATCTGAATATGTAAATATTTGAAACTTTAGGCCAAAGTACAAATGGTTGTGGAGAATTTTTGTTTGAGAATTCTATCATCATAAACCTTATTAGTAATTGTGAGTGACACTTTGATATTAAACTTGAATATCTTTTAGAATTGCTCTTTCTGTCTCACCACTCCATTAATTTGTTCTATAGGTTTTTTTGTCTTTAGTGGTTTTTTTCCCTGCATATTTTTCCTCTAATTTGATGTTAGCAAAGAACAAAAAAAAACACTATTTGATCATTATATTCCAACGCAATAAAAACTTATAGATATAAATAGAAATAAATATTTATAAATATTTACGTCATTCTTATATTTAAACATGTTTTTTATTTGATAAACTTGATTAACACTATACAATTTGGTTACAAGTGGGACTACAATTTACAAAATGAAATATCTATAAATAATATTGAATCAAATCAAATCCAAAATACGAGTGATAAGCTTATTTAAAACTTATATACATATACATACATACATACATACATATATATATATAGTCATTTTTTTAGCAAAGAACAAAAAAACACTATTTGATAAGTATATTCCAACGCAATAAAAACTTATAGATGTAAATAAAAATATAAATTTATAAAAATTTATGTCATTTTTATTTTTAAACATGTTTTTATTTCATAAACTTAATTAACACCATAAAATTTGGTTGTAAAGTGGGACTACAATTTACAAAAATGAAATATTTAAAAATAATATTGAATCAAATCAAATCCAAAATATGAGTGATAAGCTTATTTAAAACTTATATATATATATATATATATATATATATATATGTATAGTCATTTTTTTCGGCTCATTGTCGAAACAATGTTCTAATATGAATCTCAATTAGCTGCATGCAATTTATTCTATCGTGTGGTTTGCTTCAAAATTGTTTCAATATATAGATAATTATATTCACCTTTAATGCAGAATCAATTAAAATAATTTTTCTTAGATATTTTTATTGTATTGAATACTAAAAATTTTAACTTTGTACATAAGTTCATATGAGCTGATGTGTATTAATTAAAATATTTTAATTGGTTTGTTATTTTAATGATGTGTCAGATGAAGGTACCTTAGAAAAGCTGACGTGTCATCACCAGTAAAAACACAAAAAATTTTATTGTATTGATTTCACTTAGGTGAATACGACTAAATAACCTTTTTTTTGTTACAATAATACGACTAAATAACCAATTTGACTTACAACAATAAGAACAATAATACGACTAAATAACCTTTTTGTGTGTGGCAAAATCGGTGAATTGCATTTGCTAATATTGAGATTTCTTTTTGCGTTTGACAGCTATAAATTAATATTGTAGAAACAACTGTTTCATTAAAATTGATTTCTATATTAAATAATATTTAATATAATATTTAATTTGTAAACTTCTTACTAAACTATACTTTTATTTGAAATCAATTCCAAAAACTAGATCATTTTTCCTTTTCTTTCAAAATGTTTTAAAATACTATTTTCACCTTCTTTTTTTCACAAAAATATCTAGCGCAAACTTCTCTTGTGAAGTCTGGTAGATGGATTTGAAACATAATATCCCAAAGATTCTCACGTAATAAAAAAAATGTCATCACAATAGTTCCCAACCACCATTACCAAACAAAATTGAGCTCTAAATGTTTCAAACAACCGAATTAAGAGATGTTAATGCTCTAAAACTATGCTAAAAGCTCCATTTTTGTCGATATCCTCTTTTATTCTCTCTCATTTCAACCATTTAACTCTATAATATCTTTTTCAATATTACCATCCATAGATATTGTGATTTACTAAGATTCGGGCATAATAACGCCTGGGTTGCTTAGGTATTAGTGGCGCGATCAGTTCTTGGCCGTTTAAGAAGCTAAACAAGCTCAAACCGAATCTTGGTAATTTTTGCTTCATTTTCTCTGGTTTTCCAGAAGGCAGACTTCATAGGTGAAGTCTCAATAGTCAACTGAGGGTTAGTTTTGCAATTGACTTTTTGCGTCTCAGACGTCACGATGAAATCACGATAAAGTCTGAAGTTCTCCTTTGAAAACAAAAAATCGGTGTTGAGACTTCACCTTTGAAGTCTGCGTACAAGAGATTAGTTTTGCAATTGACCGTAAGTTTTACTTTGTACAAAGACTTCTTCTGTGAAGTCTGTGAAAAAGGGAAGTTAGTTTTGCAATTGACTGGAACAAAGAATTTTTATCGAAACTTCATCTAAGAAGTCTGCGACAAAAAGGGTTGGTTTTGCATTTGACCAAAATTCAGAAACATTGACTATTGATAGACTTCTCGGATGAAGTTTACAACTATCGCAAACTCTAGAATTTAAAAATAAAAAAATTTGGTCAATTGCAAAAGTAACCCTTTTTCTACACAGACTTCTCGGACGAAGTCTCATGTAAAAGTCAAATGTGGTCAATTGCACAACTAGACCCTACTTTATGGGTATACTTCGCCGAAAAAGTCTCTGAAGGCAAAAAAATTTCATCGTGTAAGTCTAATTATGTAATAGAATTCACAGGCGAAGTCTCTTACCAAAGACACTTCCCAGATGAAGTCTACTAAAAAAGTCAAAACTGTGGTCAATTGCAAAACTAGACCTCAAACTGGTATAGACTTCTCAGAAGTAGTCTACTTGTGTAGGAGACTTCGCCTGTGAAGTCTCCTAAAAAATTCAAACTTTGGTCAATTGCAAAACTAGATCCCTACTTCAGACTTCTCGGACGAATTATGCTCTAGATAGCGAAACAGACTTCATACAAGAAGTCTACTAAGAGACTTCGTATTTGAAGTTTCTAATGATAATTTTAGTAAAAATGAAATTTTAGCTTATTTGTAATTAATTATTTTTATTTTCTTGTCTTAATATGTGTGTTACGTATAGCTTTTGATGATTTAGAAATTTGAACTATTTTTATCGCATAATTATTTTTATACTATTTTTTTAACATATTAGGTATTTAGTTTATAAACTTTAGACTTCACAGAGGATGTAATTGTATCATATCTAATTTGTATTTTCAAGATTTTTTTTTTTCATGTGTATTAGTTATTATTGTTGTTTATGTATGAATTTCACATCTCAATGTGTTATTTTCTATCTCAAATCGATTTTATGAATTTCTTAAAATTATTTATCAATATACTTCACATTTGAAGTGTACTGACAAACTTCGTGTAAGAAGTCTGCTGGTAGACTACTTTCGAGAAGTCTTTTACGATGATTTATAGAAAAAATGAAATTTTTGCTAAATTGTAATTGGTTAATTTTTTTTTTTTGTCCTAACATGTGTGTTACGTATGACTTTTGATGTTGTATAAGTTTGAAATATTTTTATTGCATAATTATTTCTAATTCATTTTTCTTAACTTATTAGGTATTTAGCTTATATTGTTGAGACTTTTCTGATGAAGTATGTTAAGAGACTTCACTTGTAAAGTTTGTTAAGAGACTTCGCTTGTTAAGTCTGGTTAGAGACTTCGCTTGTAAAGTCTGTTGCACTAACTTTTTATCTTAACTCTTACACTAATAGTTTGCATTTGTTTCAAATGTTTTTCAAATAATGGTTCAAGTACCTGCTAACTATGGAGAATGGGTGATGAGAGATTGTAAGTGGCATTTTGAGGTGGATAATCCCAAAGGAGGGAGAATGTTCTTCTTGAGTGATTCTTGTATGGATATATCTGATGGTGGTGAGGCTAACGACAACGATGATGATGATTATGCAGAAGAATCTCATGATGGTGAGGTTATAGACAATATCTTGACGATTATATTGTGTATGGAAAAGCTGAGCATGAGGATGTTAGTGCAAATGATGATGATGATAACACGTGTCTTGGTGCGGAAGGTGGCTTTGCTGGTGAATGCCGAAGATCTAACATGACATGGTCATGCGGTATCTATATGATTGGGAGTTTTCCTACAAAAGATGCGCCTGTATCTGAGCTGCGATTGACGGCGATAATGTCGAAATTCACGTTCAAAGTGCATAAGTCTACACAAAAGCTATTTGTACCCATATGCGGTGTGAAAGGATGCAATTGTAGAGGCTGTGAAAAACGAACCAAAATTTTTTTGGGTTATCTTGTACAAAAAAGATCATACTTGCAATGTAGCGTACCAAATTTCTCTGCGCAAACATCATGCTCCGAGATATATTGCTAAACTGTTTTATGATGAATGGGGAACAATCGATGGAGTAACGCCGAATATGATTAGATCTGAAATGAAGAATAAATATGGTATGCAGATGAATTATATCACTTCCTATAGAGCTTTGATATTAGCACAACAATTGGTGAGGAGAACAACAGAAGATGGATATGAGTAGCTGCCGTCATATCTCTATCGTATCGGGCTAGCCAATCCTAGAACCATCACTGATCTTGTGGTTGATAATGAAAACAGATTCAAATATCTGCTTATGGCTCTTGAAGCCTCTATTACCGGTTTTCAGTTTCTGAGAAGAGTTATGGTAGTGGATGGGTGTCATCTACCGGGGAAGTATAGTGGTGTTCTGCTAACGACTTACGGCCAGGACGGGTGAACTTATCAAAAGCATATGCAAGATCGTCTATTTTATCAGTGAGTAAGACAATCTTCATACCAAATTCAAGCAGTTGTCCATTCAACTCAGCCTCAAACGTGTTGAGTCGAGCATCCACTGCACCCTTCAACGCATCACATAAGCACTTCTCAAATTCATTAGTAGAAGAAGATATATGTGCTTTCTTCAAACTACCCTCATCAAGGAACTTCTAGCTCTCGCTTAATGCCCTGCCCTAACTCATCCTTTACTTTCACCTTCACCTTATTTTCCTTGTAGTTTGAGGGCAACACACCTGAAGATGGCCAATGTTCTTTTTGCCACCTCAAAGGATTCCTTGACAATCGTCTAAGCATTGCTTTCACAATGTTGACAATTCTCTCATCCTCTTCATCATCATCCCATCGTGGGAACATCTCCTAGAGTTCTTTGTGGAAAAAGCTGCAAATAGTGGTCTACAAACATAAAAAATAATGGAGGGAGATCAGATCATAACAGACTTCATGTGTGAAGTCTCAGATAAGATTTCTAGAAAGAATTCTCTGATGACAAAACTGATTAGAGCTTTGATAATATACCTGTTTGAGGATGGCATTTTGAGCTTTTTCCTCCCCATTGATCCTTTGTAAGCTAGCAGAGGTGGCATTGGTTTACCGAAGAATGGCTCTTCCATCTCTGTTGCAAAGTCTCGTAGAGCAAAGAAAACCCAAGACTGCAACGCTTGGACAAACCCGTTGATGTGATAAGCCTTGGTGATATCCGCAGCCTTCACTGAAAATATCAAAATTTTAAAAGCTACTCTTCCCCAAGGGTATGCAGCAAACTTGTCTAGATCCATCACCAGCTTAGCAAGGTTTACATTGATGTTTTGATGGTGAGGGTGTGCATCAATACAACTGGCAAAGATGGCTAGATAGCCTAACCTCACACGATCATCCGGAACCCCACTCAAAACAGCCTCTACACACTGACACCAAGTCTTCATAGCTTGGTCCACCTTCCACAGCTACTCCAAGCTTTACCCAAAACTCTCTCATCTCATCCGTGACCCTAGCCTCAGGCTCTGGAGTCATAATACTTTCCACATATTCGCAGTTAAGCCCGGTGATGTGTTCAAACTCGTGAATAGAGAATCTGATTGGGGTTTTCCCAACTAGACTCTGAATCTCATGCTTCTTGAAGGATACAAGTTTGAAACCGAGCATAAAGTGGACCAGCCTCGATGCCCATGTGATATGTTGCTCGTGGTACATTAGAAAGACATCTAGAGGGTCCAAATCGTATCCCATTCATCTTCAGTTAGTGCACGCTTGACAGCTTTAAGAAGCTTAGGTGTTTCGCTGTAATAGCCTATACTTTTATCAGGCTATGGCTCAGCGTCTTTACTGAACTGCCTTAGTAGAAAGTCTTGCTTCTCTGGCTTCGGTTTATATTCAGTTATTTCGCGCGATGTAGCCATATTACAATCCTATGTCACAACAAAACAAAATGAGAAGTTAGATAATTGTGAAGTGTACGAGACTCCGCTGGTGAAGTCTATTCTTGAGACCTCAATGGAGAAGTCTATGTTGAAAACTTTCCTTATGAAGTCTCGTACACTCTAGTAAATGTAAATTCGAGATCAGAAAAAGGATAAACAAAGAGACTAAACTGAAATGGAATATGAAGATGATTTAGAGGAGAAAGAGAGAGAGATGAAACTTTTTTTTTACCCAAATTAACTATTGCAATATATGTTTTATCTCTTGTTTAGTAACTGTAATTTTTTACCTACAAATATTTTTACCAAAATATTTGAAATTTTTTGAAAGTTTACGAAATTTTTTGAAATTTTGCGAAATTGTAGACTCTTACAGCGAATACTAATAAGTCGGTTTGTCAGAATTTACAGACAAATTCTCTTATCAGACTTCACCAGAGAAGTCTGTAAACCCTAAATTTATTCTAATGATTAACAAAACATTAAATTACTTCGTCTTTGCCATTTTCGATGTCCCAAAGCCATTATTGAACACACATAATGATTGAGTGAGAAAGTCATTAATTCACACATTTTTTTTTTGTTATCGGATAAAAGGAGGAAAGAAGTCTAAGCATGAAATCTCTGAATGAAGTTTGTGCATGAAGTCTGTATTCTATCATTTTCAGACTTTGCTTACAGACTTCACTAAATAAGTCTGTAAACCCTGAAAACAAAACATTAAATAACCAGATACACTGAACAACTTTTTTTTTTGAAAAGTCACGTCCTGTCTTAATGACTTCGTCTTCTCTAATTCCCGTCATTTCTGTTTCCCATCTATTGATCATTCCACTTCCATAGACATCGTTTCTTCTCCACTACTTTTATCTATGCAACACACACAAAAAAGATATAAAAAAAACCACACAAAACTCACAACAAATAAAAAAAACGTGATGGATGCTTACAACCTTCTAACCAAAGCCAATGAAAGAGCCAATGGAAGCAAAACATATTGGCTTTTTAAAGTAAAGATTTTCCGTGCCTACTCTTACTCCGTTCTCAATGAAGGTCTTTACTGGTCCTACGTATTAGTAGATGAAGCGGTAAGAGATATTTACTTAGGTTTTATGTTTTTACATGCAAACATGCAGTCACATGGATCTGACAATACAATACGTTGGTGATGCTTTTCTTATGCAGGGAACTAAGATGGAGTTGATTATTACTCCAGTACATGTGCCAACATTCTCTGGAATGGAGAAGCATGAAGGGCACTAGATTGAAATAAACAAAGCAGTAGTACGGCTAGGATTTACAGGGTTCCGTGCAACAAAGTCTCGCTTCGTACTTACAATTCTGTCTACAGAGACTAGAATCCAAAGAATCTATTCTTTGAACGACAAGCACTACTTGGAATTTTTAAGTTTGACCCAAATCCGTGACATCAAAACCAAAACAAACGTTGCTATAGGTATGCATGTAAATTTGTTAAAACATAATTTATATGCATGTAACTTTACTTAACTTAAGGAGAACACTTATGTTGTAGATACTATGGGCATCATCTGCAGCACCAGTTCCTTTCAAGAGAATCCACAAAATTGTGCACAAACAAAGAGTATGTTTCACATCAAAGATGTCATGTAAGTTTAAACCAAACAATAATAACACCATAACGAAACTCACATTATTGTAATTTACAACCACCTTTTATTAATCATAATAGGGACAATATGCTAAAGTGTGTGGCAACCGGCAAACACTTTTATGACTTCTGAAATGGCTTTAGAAACAAGAGGGGTGAAGAGGTGATCGGGGTGCTTAAATTATGGAGGATCAATCCGTGGGCGCATAAGTATGTTATTTACTACAATTAGTTTAACATATCGTAATTGACCTCGACAATACTAATCTAATTCACACATGTGGTGATGATGACACTTGGCTGGAAACTGAAGAAGTCTTATCGGACATTTTGTTTAATCCATCTATGGAAAAGGTTGAAGATTTCAGTGAGGAGTTCGAGGATTATGATATTTATGCTGCAAGACGCAAGGCGATTATCCCTTGATAGAGAATTTATCTATTTAAATCTCTGTTTAATTATTGTCAATTGCTTAGGAATTTAAGTTTCAATAATTTTAAAGTTTGTTTTAAATTTAATTGAATTTCAGACTTCTACAGAGAAGTCTACACTTACAAAATATTACAGACTTCATACACGAAGTCTACTATGAGACTTCACCTGAGACCCGAGAAGTCTGTAAGCCCTAAACTCTAAAATTTGAATATTTTTTTCACTTTTTGTTAACAAATACTAACATTTGACATCAAAATAGTATAATATATTCAAAATCTAACAACTTTAAGAAGGATCGACATTTTTTATTAAAAACATATCAAACTAAGTCTGACCCTAGAATATGCATGGATTATTATCCATTGGCAACCCGTAAACCTATTATGCCTCACATGGTTTACATCACACGGCTTAGTTTTACGAAATTTTATTAAATTTTATTTTAATATTTTGGTTTTGATTTAAAATAATTTATCTATCAAAAATTTTGATCAAAATATTTTTTATGGTCTTTTTAATTTAAATTTAAGATTTAATTACGGTTGCAAACTTTGCTAGTGAAGTCTGCGACTGTTTATGATTTTCTAGAACATAATCAACCTTAAATACTTTAGTTTTATGAAAGTTTCTAAAATTTTAATTTATAAAGTTCATATTTGGATAATCTTATTTTCTGTAGAATAAATTGCATAAAAATTATTTTCTTATTATTTTCCTAATTTAAATCTAAAGTTTAATTATGGTTCAGACTTCATGTTCATGAATGTCATAGACGAAGTCTACGTTTATAAAATCTACGCCGCGCGAATGTTAGAACTGTAATTGCGGTTTCTGTTTTTTTGTTTGTAAATAAAAAGGTTAATGTAATTTTTCTCCCATTTTGGTCTAGTTCTGCATTTGTTTCAAATTTGAAGTCTAGTTTTGCATTCAAACTCTGTTTTGGATCTAGTTTAAAAGATTTTCCCTTATTTTGTTTACTAATAACTTTTTAAAAATTATTTTTATTTCATTAATGGTTAAAACCCAATAGAAAACAAGATATGATTAAAATTTTCAGTGAAATTACATTTTCTCAAAAATTTAATTATGTTTTCAAAAATAATATATTAATTAGAAGGTATAAAATCAATTTTTATAAAAATAAAATTAAAAATTAAAAAATTAATTTTATGTAATGGAAATAGTATGATATTTTAGTTAATTTATCGATATACTAATTAATCTGAAATACCAAAATAATATATATCTATATTTTAACAAAATGTAAAGAAGAGAAAAAGAAGCAAATTTGAGATATTTATTGCTTTTTTAGTTCACCACTTCGTTTGTGTGAAGAATTTGACAAAAGCCAACCCACACCAGGTAGTCAATATATCCACAATAACCTTTACTAGTTTTTCGAATAACGTTATCTCATCCAATGATTAAATAATAAATTTCAAAACTCCTAAAAAAAAAAAAAAGAAAAATTGATGTTTCTAATCTGTTACCAAACTGTCATTGGCTTAGTGGGGCAGACATCCCATGTGCAGCCTCCTTGGCTTCTGCTTCATAGTTTCATCTTCTTCTTCCTTCTCTCTCAATGGCCCATCTTCCCATTTCCACTTTCATCAAATTATAACCCTAAAGCTTCAATCTTTACTCACATCTCTCTCTCTCTCTCTGTTTCTTCTTCAAGCTATGAAGAAAAGACGAACCTCTCTTCTGTTTTCGATTTCATTTCTTCTTCTTCTTGCGCTTTCTAAAGGTGATGATTCTGATGGAGATGTCTCAGCGATGCTTTCACTCAAGAAGAGCCTAAACCCACCCGGTTCTTTCGGTTGGTCTGACCCGGACCCGTGTAAATGGACTCACATCGTTTGTACTGGGACAAAACGTGTGACCCGGATCCAAATCGGGCATTCGGGTCTTCAAGGTACACTTTCTCCTGATCTACGTAACTTATCAGAGCTTGAAAGGCTTGAGCTTCAATGGAACAACATCTCTGGTCCTGTTCCTTCTTTAAGTGGTTTAGCTTCATTACAAGTCTTGATGCTAAGTAACAACAACTTCGAATCAATCCCTAGTAATGTTTTTGAAGGGTTAACTTCATTACAATCTGTAGAAATCGATAATAATCCTTTTAAGTCTTGGGAGATTCCAGAGAGTTTGAGAAATGCTTCTGCTCTTCAAAATCTCTCGGCGAATTCGGCTAATGTTTCCGGTAAATTACCCGGTTTTCTCGGACCGGATGAGTTTCCGGGTTTGTCGATTTTGCATTTGGCTTTCAATAACTTGGAAGGTGAACTGCCTTTGAGTTTGGCTGGCTCGCAGGTTCAGTCATTGTGGCTTAATGGTCAGAATCTAACCGGTTCAATCGATGTTCTTCAGAACATGACTGGTTTGAAAGAGGTTTGGCTTCATTCCAACGCATTCTCGGGTCCTTTACCGGATTTTTCGGGTCTGAAGGAGCTTGAAAGCTTGAGTTTGAGGGATAACTCGTTCACGGGTCCGGTTCCTGCGTCTTTGATCAGTCTTGAGTCACTTAAAGTTGTGAACTTAACGAATAATCATCTTCAAGGACCAGTTCCTGTATTTAAAAGCTCGGTTTCGGTTGATTTGGATAAAGATTCCAATAGCTTTTGCTTGTCTAGTCCTGGTGAGTGTGATCCTAGAGTGAAGTCTTTGCTTTTGATAGCTAGTTCATTCGATTATCCGCAGAGGCTCGCAGAGAGTTGGAAAGGAAATGATCCTTGCACGAATTGGATTGGGATTGCTTGTAGCAATGGGAACATTACTGTTATTAGTCTTGAGAAAATGGGTCTAACCGGGACGATTTCTCCTGAGTTTGGATCCATTAAATCGCTTCAAAGAATCATTCTTGGAATCAATAATCTTACGGGTACAATTCCTCAAGAGCTTACAACGTTACCTAATCTCAAAACACTAGATGTTTCGAGTAACCAGCTTTTTGGTAAGGTCCCGGGTTTCAGAAGCAACGTGGTTGTGAATACTAATGGTAATCCTGACATTGGAAAGGATAAAAGCTCTTTGCCTTCTCCCGGTTCTTCTTCGCCTTCAGGTGGTTCAGATTCAGGAATTAATGGTGATAAGGACAGGAGAGGAATGAAGTCTTCGACTTTTATAGGAATCATTGTTGGTTCAGTGCTTGGAGGTCTATTATCGATCTTCTTGATCGGTTTATTAGTGTTCTGCTGGTACAAAAAGAGGCAAAAGCTTAACACAAGAGGCGAGAGTTCAAATGCAGTAGTGGTGCATCCGCGACATTCCGGATCTGACAATGAGAGCATCAAAATCACAGTTGCAGGTTCAAGCGTAAGCGTTGGAGGCATAAGTGATACCTACACGCTTCCTGGTACGAGTGAGGCAGGAGATAATATCCAAATGGTGGAAGCAGGAAACATGCTGATCTCAATACAAGTGCTTCGCTCCGTGACTAACAACTTCAGTGAAGATAACATTCTGGGATCAGGAGGTTTCGGGGTTGTGTATAAAGGTGAATTGCACGATGGAACCAAGATTGCAGTTAAGAGAATGGAGAATGGAGTGATTGCTGGTAAAGGCTTCGCGGAATTCAAATCAGAGATTGCGGTTTTAACAAAGGTTAGGCATCGCCATTTGGTTACGCTTCTCGGTTACTGTTTGGATGGGAACGAGAAGCTACTTGTATATGAGTATATGCCTCAAGGGACATTGAGTAGACATTTGTTTGAGTGGTCAGAGGAAGGGCTTAAGCCTCTGTTGTGGAAACAGAGATTGACTTTAGCCTTGGATGTTGCAAGAGGTGTGGAGTATCTCCATGGATTAGCTCATCAAAGCTTCATTCACAGGGATCTGAAGCCTTCAAACATTCTTCTAGGCGATGATATGAGGGCGAAAGTTGCAGACTTTGGGCTCGTTCGTCTCGCCCCAGAAGGAAAAGGATCAATTGAGACCAGAATTGCTGGAACATTCGGTTACTTGGCACCCGAATATGCAGGTTAGTTTGTTAGCCCATCCATTTTAATGATTCAGTTCACTGTTCAAAGATTGTTTCTTTGTGATGAGCCTATTCATTTTGATGATTAAATTTGAGTAAAAGTTGATTCTTGATGATGATTGTGATCTTGCTTATTGCAGTAACGGGTCGAGTGACAACAAAGGTCGATGTGTACAGCTTCGGGGTAATTCTAATGGAACTCATAACAGGAAGAAAGTCTCTAGACGAATCACAACCAGAAGAGAGCATTCACTTGGTCTCCTGGTTCAAACGGATGTACATTAACAAAGAATCATCATTCAAGAAAGCGATCGACCCAACAATTGACCTTGACGAAGAAACCCTAGCCAGCGTTCACACCGTAGCTGAACTGGCAGGCCATTGCTGCGCCCGTGAGCCTTACCAGAGACCAGACATGGGACACGCAGTCAACATTCTATCTTCACTCGTCGAACTATGGAAACCGTCGGATCAGAATCCAGAGGACATATATGGTATTGATCTCGACATGTCTTTGCCTCAGGCTCTTAAGAAATGGCAAGCTTATGAGGGAAGAAGTGATCTCGAGTCTTCGACTTCATCACTTTTACCTAGCTTGGACAACACGCAGATGAGTATTCCCACTAGACCTTACGGATTCGCAGAGTCTTTCACTTCAGTAGATGGACGATAAATGAGAGATTCCTCAAACCCCAGATTTGTTTTTCTTCTGTATATTTGTGTTTCATCCTCTCCTAATTCTTTCATGTTTCTTGTTACCCAAGTAACATTTAGGGCTTAATTTGAGTTTCTTAATGGTTTTTGTTGTTTTGGTTCTTGTTTTGTTTTCTTGAATTAGAAAAGGTGACGTGTGTACTCTTAAGTCTTAAGTAGTAAGTTTGTGGAAAATGGTAATGATAGAGAGGTTGGCATTGGATCCATCTTAACGTGGCTGTCTCTTTTGTTTGGATCTTCATTTTTTAATATCTTTATAAATTGACATCTACTTGATCTCAACCAAAATGTTTTCTGTGAATTTAGTTTCTGACTTGCACTTAATTTCAGTAAATAATATATTTCAATATTGGCTTAACAAAAGTATCTAGTGACATAAATTCAACACTTTTTATCATGATTGTCGTATAGGTGTTGGTCAAATAATTTAGTTTCGTTATAAGTTAAGTTTTATTAATACTTATTAGTAGTTATTAAGTTAGTTATTTATCAAAGAGATGCAACTCTAGGTTTGTACCGTTTCGTAACTATATAAAACGTTGTCATTGTCTTTGTAAAACACAAGTTTGATATTCAATAAAAGAAAGTTCAGTTTCCTTTCAATACTCTGTTTTTTCTGTTGTTTTTCTTCTGCGAAATAGAGCAACAAGTAAACACTTGTTTTGTTCTTGTAAGAAAGAAGCTTTCCGTTTCAAACATGGTATCAGAGCCCTACTGATTCAAGGGCAAATTCAAGTACGAAGATAAGAAAAACTGCTGCTAAAGTTCAAGTGAAAAACAGAAACAATGGAGACAACATCTCATCAAATAATTCCCATATTTGATGGAGAAAATTACGACTTCTGGCGTATTAAGATGACAACCATCTTAAAGACTAGAAAATTGTGGATGGTAGTGGAAGAAGGAGTTCCAGACAAGCCGGCACAAACAGATCAGACACCGACATCGCTCCAATTAAATAGCCGGTGGGAGGAAGCATCAACAAAGGATTTGATGGCTCTGCAACTTTTACAAACGGCGGTTTCGGAGAAGATATTTCCACGTATAGCACCATCAACAACTTCTAAAGATGCTTGGGATGCGTTGGAGTCTGAATTTCAAGGAACTCCTCAAGTTCGATTGATAAAACTTCAATCACTGAGAAGAGAGTATGAAAACTTGAAGATGAATGACGGTGAAAACGTCAGTCTTCATGGGAAAATTGATTGATTTGGGAAATCAATTAAGGGTCCATGGTGAAGAAAAATCGGACTATCAAATTGTTCAGAAGATTCTCATCTCGCTTCCTGCAAGGTTTGATAGTATCGTTGTCGTAATGGAGCAAACGAAGGATTTGACGACATTGGCCGTGTCGGAGTTGATCGGAACTCTTCAAGCTCATGAGAATCGTATTGCTTCACGATATGAGAGCACAACTGAAGGAGCATTTCATGCTCAACCAAGAAGAAAAAAATCTGGATTCAAAGAGGAGAATCACTGAGTAAATGAAAGTCAAGTAAAAAGCAAAAAGTGGTGTGGTGTTTGTAAGAGAGACAATCACACATAAGCGAATTGTTGGAAGAAACAGAACAAAGGTGTTCAACAAAACAATTCAAGGAATAAGAGAGAATGTTACAAATGTGGAAAGGTTGGACATTTCTCAAGGGATTGCCGTTCAAAGAAATATGAACGAGCACATATGAGTCTTGAAGATGAAGACGAAGAAGAAGAAGTTCACATGCTGTTTAGTGCAAGTGAAGAGACACCAACAATCACAAGAGAAGATGTATGGTTGGTGGACAGTGGCTGCACCAATCACATGACAAAGGAGGAGAAATACTTCACAAAATTGGATAGAAGTATCAACGTTCCAATCAAAGTTGGAAACGGAGACGTCGTAATGACAGCCGGCAAGGGAGACATCACTGTCATGACCAACAAAGGAAAACGAGTCATCAAAGATGTTTTTTCTCGTGCCAGGATTGGAGAAGAATCTACTAAGTGTTCCGCAAATAATATCTCATGGATATCGTGTCATGTTTGAAGACAAGCGATGTATAATCTTAGATCCTATGGAGATAAAGATTATGGAGATTAAGATGGTTCGAAAGAGTTTTCCAATAAAATGGAATTCTTCTCAAGAGAATGCCTTGACTGCTCGTGAAGAAAAAGAAATGGAGCTATGGCATAGAAGATTGGGTCACGTGGGAAATTCAAGAATTCAACAAATGCAAAGGAAGAAGATGGTAGATGGTTTACCAAAATTTCAAGTGAGTCGAGAAGTGTGTGGAGCATGTAAGCGTGGGAAGCAAACAAGAGATGCATTTCCAAAAGAATCTCTAACAAAGACAAAGGAGAAACTCGAGATTGTTCACACTGATGTTTGCGGACCAATGCAAACAGAGTCACTCAATAGAAGCCGGTACTTCTTGTTATTTGTTGATGATTACACTCATATGTGTTGGGTTTATTTTCTTAAACACATGTCCGAAGCATTTGTGATGTTCAAGAAGTTTAAAGCTTTGGTGGAGATGCAATCGAATAAGAAGATAAAGACACTTCGATCAGATGGTGGTGGTGAATTCACATCAAGTGAATTCAATGAATTATGTCATGAATGGGGAATCGAGAGACAATTAATGGTTCCATACTCGCCACAACAAAATGATGTTGCGGAACGCAAGAATCGATCTTTAATTGAGATGGCACGTACGTTACTTGCTGATCAAGGTCTTCCTCACAAATTATGGGCTGAATCCGTGTATACGTCGGTTTACTTACAGAACCGATTACCAACAAAGGCTATTGAGGATGACATCACACCAATTGAAAAGTGGAGTGGTCATAAACCGATAGTTGGCCATTTGAAGATTTTTGGAAGTTTATGCTTTGTACACGTACCTGATGAGAAAAGAAGAAAATTAGAGGATAAAGCTAAGCGAGGAATTTTCATTGGTTATAGTAGCAAATCAAAAGGCTACAGAGTGCTCATCCTAAAAATGAAAAAGTGGAGATATCAAGGGACGCGGCATTTAATGAAGGAAAGAAGTGGGATTGGGACAAAAAGGAAGAAGTTAAGAAAAATCTTCTCTTAACCGTTACTACTTCTCAAGTACACGAAGATCAAAGTCAAGATACTTCAAGCCCTGTTCAGTCTCAACATGTTGAAGACAATGAAGAAGAAGAAGATTCAGAACAGCCAAAGAAGTATAAATCGATGAGTGAAATCATGCGAGTTGCACCAAGAGTGGAACTTGAAGAAACGGCCCATATAATTGAAGCATGCTTTCGCGTTTCAGAAGAACCACAGTCATACGATGATGCGTGTGAGATCATAGAATGGAGAAGAGCCATGGAAGAGGAAATCAAGATGATAGAGAAAAACAGAACATGACTACTTGTGGAGAAACCGGAAAAGAAAAACATCATTAGCGTGAAGTAGATTTATCGCATCAAGACTGATGGAAATGGAAATCAAATCGAGTATAAAGCAAGGTTAGTTGCAAGAGGCTTCTCTCAAGAGTATGGTGTTGATTATCTGGAAACTTTTGCACCTGTTCAACACATGACACAATACGAGCCATACTTGCTCTTGCCGCACAAATGAAGTGGAGACTTTATCAAATGGATGTTAAATCAGCGTTTCTCAATGGAGAACTCAAAGAGGAGATTTACGTTGCACAACCGCCTGGATTTATAGTCGAAGGAGAAGAAGACAAAGTCTTGTTTCTGCGTAAGGCTCTGTACGGTTTGAAACAAGCCCCTAGGGCTTGGTATGGAAGAATCGACTCGTACTTTCTCAAAAGTGGTTTTCAAAGAAGCATGAATGATGCAGCCCTGTACGTGATGAAGAAAGGAAAAGATATTTTGATCGTAAGTCTCTACGTGGATGATTTAGTAATCACTGGAAGCAATTCTCAACTCATTGAAAGGTTCAAAGAAGAGATGAAGAAGGAGTTTGAGATGACAGATTTGGGGTTGTTGAATTATTTTCTAGGAATGGAAATAATTCAAGATGATGAGAGAATTTTTCAGTCACAAGAAAAATATGCCAATAAACTAGTGGAAAAGTTTGGCATGAAAGGGACCAAGAGCGTAAGTTCACCACTTACACCAAACGACAAGAAAATTGAAGATGATGCAGAGTTTGGTGAACCGACAAAGTTCAGAAGCATCGTTGGTGGTCTTTTATATCTTTGTGCATCAAGACCAGACTTGATGTTTGCAAGTTCTTATCTCTCACGATACATGTCTGTGCCACTCATGAAGCATTTCCAAGAAGCGAAGAGGGTTTTAAGATACGTAAAAGGTACGCCTCATTTTGGAGTTCAATTCACAAGTGTCAACAATCCAGAGTTAGTAGGCTATTTAGATAGTGACTGGGGTGGCTCAAATGAAAACAAAAAAGCACGTCTGGGTATGTTTTTACTCTTGGATCTGCAGTATTTTGTTGGCAATCGAGCAAGCAACAAACGGTGGCACAATCAACAGCAGAAGCGGAGTATATTGCAGTTTGTTCAGCGGCAAATCAAGCTATTTGGCTACAGAGACTTTTGGAAGAACTTGGATTTACGATTCAAGGTGGTGGTCCAATTTACTGCGACAACAAATCAGCAATTGCAATTGGTAAAAATCAACTGCAACATTGAAGAACCAAGCACATAGAAATCAAGTATCACTTCGTTCGAGAAGCGGAACACAAAGGTTTAATTCAACTCAAGTACTGTGAAGGAGAGGTTCAACTTGCAGATCTTCTGACAAAGGCACTTGGCGTCTCAAGGTTTGAAAATTTGAGGAGGAGGCTTGGAGTGAGACCGAAACTAAATTAAGGAGGAGTGTTGGTCAAATAATTTAGTTTCGTTCTAAGTTAAGTTTTATTAATACTTATTAGTAGTTATTAAGTTAGTTATTTATCAAAGAGATGCAACTCTAGGTTTGTACCATTTCGTAACTATATAAGACGTTGTCATTGTCTTTGTAAAACACAAGTTTGATATTCAATAAAAGAAAGTTCAGTTTCCTTTCAATACTCTGTTTTTTCTGTTGTCTTTCTTCTACGAAATAGAGCAACAAGTAAACACTTGTTTTGTTCTTTGTAAGAAAAAAAATTTCCGTTTCAAACAATAGGTGGAGTGTTGATCTGGATTGTGGTTCGGTTTTTCAGTTCTTTCAAATTTTTGATTTATGTACATTGTAATAGTATACAAAATGATTTATGATTTGTTTTTCAATTTTAACTAAATATATCTTTAACTTTTAACGAAATTTGGGTTTCAGATTTTGGCAAATATTCAAATATATAATTCAGTTACACGTTGAGATGAAAACTAATATGGTTGAAAATGAGAAAAAGACAAAGTGTTGTAAAATAAAAATCATTAAGACAACGTTTGGTAACAGTCAACCAATTCAACAAATAAATAAAGTTTTGGTCAGGACTACAATAATTGTATCATTTTTAAGGATTATATTTTTGTTTTGTTAGGAATTACTGGTTATAAAACAGCAGAACTCGAACTGGAACTTTAACAAAAAAAAACAAAAGCCTTGAACTGGACATCTCTTACATAATCATGTAAATATCGTACCATCTCATAAAAGTTGTATAAGATAAAAGTACAATTCATTACAGCACATAAAGAGAGAGAGAGATACTTTTCCTAACGTTTGTACTTTTGTGTCTCATAAGCAAAAAGATACACGTTACATACATATATATATATATATATAAATATTATTCAAGAATTATAATCGAAGAAAATTTAGAGCTAACCCAGATTAAGCTTTGAGATCTGGAAAAACTGAGATTTCCATTCATATAACGCGTTTAGTACTATTATGGCCCAAAAGAAAAAAAATGATGGATATTTCACACTTTACAATCCTAATAAAAGTTTGACTGGTTTAAACATAGTCGTGTCGGATGCGAATGCGGATTCAAAAATTATAGAAAAGATGGTTGTAATTTAAAATTTAAAAAAGATTTTAACGATTGATTTAGCGATTGAACAAATGTATTTGCAATGAATTTATGACTAGTTTACAACATTTATAATAGCGGTTTAAAATAAAACTTAAAATACATAAAATATGTTAGTATAGTAACAATTTTAAAATTCTAATTTTAAATAATCATTAATTGAATGATTTAATATACTTATTTTAAGAGGTTTGAAACATTTTTTATATACAAATAAACATTTTTTATAATTATAGATATATTTTATTTAGTTATATATATATATATAATATTTAGGAATTTGAAATGATAAAATTTTATATAAGTGAATAAAAGTTTGTTTTAATTTTTTATTTTGTTTTGTAAATTTTAATTCTTATTTTAGATAAAAAAAAAATCTTTTAACCTATGCTCCTACCACACATTTTAAGAAACTCAAAGTGTTGTAAAACGATTTCGGTGATTGTTGTGAAACGCTAAAAACCGTAACCACTCACATACATAGTACTTGTGAATGGTTATAGGAGAGTCAATCAAGCTCTAAATAGAAAAACTAAAAATGTTAAACATTTCCTAGTATAAAATTTGATTACAACTCGAGTACTGAAATAAATAACAAATTCTTGTTACTCTTTTCAATTATCTTTTTGTTTTTTACATAAAAAACTTAAGAGCAAATATTTTTAGTCAATCATCTTATAGTTCATTACAAAATTTTGTTAAAAGGTTCACTACAAATTTACTTTTCATTTGAAAGTTTTGAGCATAATTTTTTTTGTTTCGTGTGTGATTATTTTTATTTTGCGTGTGATTTAAACAAAGAGTATATTGTTTTAATTGATCTTATCTTATATATTAAAAGAAAAATCTAAAATGCTCTCATTCATTTTCAAAATTGTTGATTACCTCTGCCCATAATAAATATATTTAATTAGAAAAAATTATCATTTAACTTTTATAAAAATCTAAAATATATAAATAAAAGTAAAAAGAAAATTTATTATGTATAACATATAGACATATATACCATGACTTATATGCAACTATCGATTATTATCATAAACCCTAATTCTCTTTCTAATATTATAATACTATATAAACTATGGTCTTTAAGCAAAACTTTTTTCGAATGAAGATATTAATAACTGACAAACACTGAAATATATAAAAAAATCATGAATATAGTGTACAAGGAAATATTTCAAAACATTTAGATTTTTTTTGTTTCTTTTATTTTTGGTGTTCGTATCTTTTGATGTATTCGTTTAGATATTGTTTTGGTTAAACATTATTTATGATTTATTATACTCTATAACTAAATTGTTTTTATTTACTTTTTTTCTCCGTGCATGGTGCTGATTGCTACTTAGTAATATTTTATTAAAAACACGTACAACATATCGGTTTACGAAATGTTACCATATTTCATAAATTGACATATTTACGCTTGAGTAAAGGATATTTTGATTAATCCGCACAAAAATATGTTTCCCTTTTATTTACCATTTTAATATGGTGATCTACTTTAAAAGGTTCGGTTATCTATTCTATTTTAAATATGAATACAGTATATGAAGATTTGAAATTCACGATAAAATTATATGATTAAGATATTCGGTTACAGATTCAGTAATCTTTAATGATTGAAATACAGGTAGATTGTTTCCCTCTTTCTTTGTTCTCCATCATAATTTGTTTTTGACTTTGGTGCATTTCTTATATAAATTGTCCAAACACTTCTTCTTTTTTCAACTGTTTTCTTTTTTCTTTTCAAATTGTTGACCATTCACTTCATAATGAGAGATTTATAGTTACGTTAAAATTTTGCAAATAGCGTCAATTTATATTAGACAACTAGACAAGAGACTCCAAGTCGTCAAGAGAGAAGACTCTCGAAGTATCTCAAAGAATTAAAACAAGCTAAATCACTAAAGGACTTTTACAAAGATGAAGCCCAACTCTCCGACAATCAAGCCCAGTCCTCACATGTCACTGTCAGAACGTGATCTCACTCGATAACCTTGTCGAGAGCGTGAAGAACAACGAATGAACATAGCTACATCACAAATCCATCTTACTAACAAATTTGATCTTTTAGCCATGTGCTTAAGGACAACAATCTCTTGTTTATAAGACATAGAACGTAGTATCAAACATATGAGACTCTTAGTTTTACATAACTCATTGTGTCACACTCAAACTCACTGAACGTAATTATCTCTTATAACGCATTCAGTTCGAACCGTTCCTTGCGAGTCAAATGCTCATTCGTGTCTTCCATATAACAGAGGAACACCCTTCTAAAACGATAATGTGAAATATAGCAATTCTCTCATCGATATATATATATATATATATATAATGATCAACTTAGAAAATATAGACATTCATATCCTAAAATTGAGTTTAAACAACCAGAAATGTAAGAAATTTCAAGTCCAACATGAATGAAATTAATATTTAATAAATAAGTCTACATATCAATAAATGCTTAAACCAAGACTTTTTTTTATATTGATCTTTATTTATTTTGAATAGTGCATATAACAAAATTTGAAGAGAAACTTATTTTTGCCTCAGAATAAGTTTGAAATAAAGAACCTTCATCTTCCCAGTCCCAGAGTCATAGCATTATGTCTTTTATTTTAGAAAAAAAAAGTCACCGAACATTTTTGTGTTAAGTCTGTAACCACACGATTTTGAAAACCTAATGTTTAACCCCGTAAAAGTATTATTTTGAGGTGTAACTCCATGGCAAAGTGTGAACAGGATATGACCACATTTTGTTGATTTTTTTTTGTTGACTTTGATGAGAGTTGGACTCAATCACAGATGGAGAACTTGGATGAGAAAACACATTAACTACTGGGACATGTTGATGTTTTATATTATAACGGTCCAAACTTTAATATATCTTAGTAATTTGTCTTCTTTTGTAACATAATGATTAAAATAGAAAAACTAAAATAGAATTCATAAAATTTAATTATAAAAATTATGAATATTAAATATATGGTTTTTTGCAGAAAAATTACGACATCACGTTTTTTGGCAGAAAAATTACGAAATCACGTTTTGGCGGAAAAATTACGGAATCATGTATTTTGTCGGAAAATTACGGAATTATGTTTTTGGCGGAAAAATTACGGAATCATATATTTTGTCGGAAAATTGCGGAATTATGTTTTTTGGCAGGAAAATTGTGAATCCGTATTTTTGGCGAGAAAACGGGAAAATTACGGAATCACGTTTTATCATAAGATTATCATAGGTATAGCAACGGAATAATCCTTTGTTTTATTTTTTGTGATTCCGTAATTTTCTCACCAAAATATGTGTTCGCAATTTTTCCACCAAAAACGTGATTTCATAATTTTCTGCCAAAATACATGATTCCGTAATTTTTTCGCCAAAAAATATGATTTAATAATTTTTCCGTCAGAAAACGTGATTCCTTAATTTTCCTCCAAAAACGATATAATTAATATTCATAATTTTTATAATTAAATTATAAATTCTATTTTGCCTTTTCTATTTTAATCATTATGTAATAAAATAAAACAATCTGACTCAGCTATATTAAATTTTTGTCTGTTATAGTTGAAAATATCAATGTGTCCCAGTGATTAATGTGTTTCCTTATCTGGGTTCAAACCCTACTCTCACCAAATGTTTTAGTTTATTTTTGCACCACTTGCCACGTCAGCTGCACATAACACCATTAAGTTAAACCGTCAAACTCAACAAAAAAGTTAACAAAATGGGGTCATACTCGTTCACACTTTGCGATGGGGTTGCACCTTGAAATGACACTTTTTATGGGCTAAACATTGAGTTTCGAAAACCGTGTGATTATAGATTTAACGCAAAGTTTTTAGGAGGCTGCCCGATTTTGATATGGTTCCGTCGAATAGCTCGCTAATTATATTTATTAATATACATAAAACAGTACTATTCGGCTTAACAAATTTGATTGCAAAAGAGTTTCCAGTGAAAAATCGGACCTAAAGCGTAAGAGAAAATTATTCGATTACACTATTATGCTGTAAAAATGAAGTGGCTTTTGTAATATGGTTTGAGATATTAGTCGAAGAAAGAATTTGCTAGTAACAAATAGATTTTAGGTATATCAAAACTGTGAGTTGGAGCTAGGTGTTGCCGTGTTTCTCTTATCTTATTAGTTTTTTTTTTATTATTATTAAATATGGACAGACTGATATCATCTCAAGCGAATTATCAAACTGGTAAGAACGTTACGAAATGTACATATGCGCATGGTAGCGTTTTCATGCACCGACTCTTGACCACTGACTTAGTCAATCTCTAGCCGATTTCACATTTATTCTTCATTTTATAATATGTAGTTTTACAACTTAGGAACATAAATACTTATTCTATGGATTATATATCTTAAACCGATCCGCAAGATGTAACCAAAATTTCTATTCAGTTTGGTTCGATTCTTAACCAAAAATATTTGTGTTTTTAGGTTTTTTTGGAATAACTTGACTATAACACAATTAAACTGGCTTTCCAAATCTAAACTAGTTTTCATCAATTACACGAGTTATCCAAATTTATTTAAAAATAACAAAAATTCTAGATTTTAATAAAATCGGTTAACCACCAAAAATGACCTAAAATTCTAATTTTTTTTTTAAAATCAGTTAATTTTGGTTTTGAATTCAAACCAAAATTAACCGACAAAGGAACCATAGTATGGATTCTCGCAAGTCACAACTCAAAAAAAAAAAAAAACCCCAACCCAAGAACAGGTTTATTTTTTTTTTCCGTATTTCTGCATTAGTTGTCAATGTCATTAAATTTTCAACATTCAACGGTCAATTTTTACGATTCTTTAACAGCTAGCGAATAATATGACACAAACCTTCTCCATTATTCAAAAATCTTTTTTCCCGTGAAGTTTTATTTTTTCTTTTACCTAAAAACTAACTTTGACCCACTCGCGTTCCAGAAGCGTATGATAGGACTGATTTAAATATATAACATTTATTATCAATAATTATTATACATTCATACATACATTTATAAATGTCATACCCAACTTGTTCTCATTAGCAAGAGACCAGTCAAAGAATGGGACTTTCATTGAGAGTTAGACGTCGTGGAGGAAACAAGGAGATCATTCCGGTGCGGCCAAGTTGCTCGGAAGAAGAGGACGTAACGATTCCGTCGCAGTTTCAATGTCCGATCTCTTACGAGCTAATGAAAGATCCGGTAATTATCGCTTCCGGGATCACTTACGACCGTGAAAACATAGAGAAGTGGTTTGAGTCCGGTTACCAAACGTGTCCTGTTACTAACACGGTTTTGACAAGTTTGGAGCAAACTCCGAATCATATGATTCGGAGGATGATTCAAGAATGGTGCGGGTCGTCACTAGGCGGCGGGATTGAGCGAATCCCGACGCCACGTGTGCCTGTGACTAGTCATCAAGTCTCCGAGATTTGTGTGAAGTTATCCGCTGCAACGCGGCGTCGAGATCACTCCGCGTGCAGCGAGATGGTTGCGAAGATGAAGAGATTGGGAAAAGAGAGCGAGAGGAACCGTAAATGCGTAAAGGAAAACGGCGCCGGATTAGTTCTTTGCGTTTGTTTCGACGCGTTTTCGGAAAACGCAAACGCGACATTACTATTTGAGGATGTTGTGTCTATGCTGACGTGGATGCTTCCCCTTGGTTCAGAAGGTCAATCCAAACTCACCACTACGTCGTCGTTAAATCGGTTAGTGGAACTTTTGAGAAATGGCGATCAAAACGCTGCGTTTTTGATAAAGGAGCTTCTTGAGCTTAACGTAGCACACGTTCACGCGTTAACAAAGATCAATGGCGTCGAAGAAGCGTTCTTGAAATCGATTAAACGCGATATTATATGCGTTAACTCGTTAATCTCAATCCACCACATGATCTTGGCAAAACCAGAGATTGTTTCAAGATTTCTTGAATTGGATCTTGTTAATATAACTGTGGAGATGTTGGTTGATTCAGAAAACAGCGTTTGTGAAAAAGCTTTAATGGTTTTAAACGCGATTTGTGAAACTGATGAAGGAAGAGAGAAAGTGAGAAGAAACAAGTTGGTGATACCGGTTTTGGTTAAGAAGATTTTGAAGATTTCTGATAAGAAGAGTTTGGTTTATGTGATGTGGAAGATTTGTAAAAGTGGAGATGGGTCTGAGGTTAAAGAAGCTTTGAGATTAGGTGCGTTTAAGAAGCTTGTTGTGATGTTACAAGTTGGATGTGGTGAAGGAACTAAAGAGAAGGTGACTGAGTTGTTGAAGATGATGAATAAAGTTATGAAGATGAATGGTTTTGTTGATCGTTCTGATTCTTCTTCAATTGAGCTTAAGCATGTTAAGAAGCCATTTTGATACAATCATTATACATTTGTATAGAGTAAACACATTTTTTTTTTCTTCAAATTATCAAGGTATTTAAAACCGGGTTTTATTATTCTGTTTAAACAAGCTGAAATCCCCAAAAACCGATGGCTCGGTTTAAATTTTGAACCGGTAGAATTCGGTTTTCAAAATTTAAGTCATAATTTTTGAATAAATAGAGGTTTTTGTAGTTTGTCCATTCTAATTGTTTCTCTATTTTCCCAATTTTGGAAAACGGTGATTTTAATAACGAACTTACGCGTTTTTGCCAAAATAAATACAAACTTTTTGTTGAGCAAAAAAATATACAAATTTTAAGTTGATTGAGCCAATTTAAGTACAAAAAGTCAACTTTAACAGTATTCAAACGTTGACTTTTTCTGTACTTAAATTTGCTCAGTCAACTTAAAGTTCGTATATTTTTTGGTTCAAAAGAGTTTGTATTTATTTTGGCAAAAACGCGTAAATTCTTTATTAAAATGAGCGTTTTCCCTTTTTCAATTAACTATTTAATATTGAATTTTATTTAAAATTATCTATAATTTTTCATTTATATAACTACTAAAATATAGAGTAATTTTTAAGTAAATTGACCACACATAAATATAAACCATATTTTATTTTAAAAAATGTCTCAAATACTATAAAATTGATTATAATTAACTAAGTCTCCGGTAAAAATAGTTGCTACAATATTTTTATGTTACATTGTTTTAGAGTATGTATCTAATTTTACGATAATATGCTAAATAGTCCATACTATACATGATATTTAAATTTTAAATTATTTTTGTTAGAAAATCTTTGTGACCTTATCAACATCATACAACTATATTACAATTTAAAATCAAGTTATATATACGTAAATGGTTGTGCTTTTTGTATCACATTATCATTTGTATAAACAGAATTATTCAAATTTCCTAAATGTTTCCAAATAAATGCTTTCGTCACATGAAAATATAATAGCAATATCTTTACTATAAAACTAGTTAAATATAATCAATTATAGTATTTGAGACATTTTTTAAATAAAAATATGGTTTATATTTATGTGTGGTCAATTTACTTAAAAATAATTTTATATTTTATAGTTATATAGGTGAAAGATTATAACTTATTTTAAAGAAAATTCAATACTAAATAGTTAATTGAAAAATGGAAAATGGCCATTTTAATAACGCGACATTATAAACGTTGGACCACTGTTAACGTTGACTTTTTCTGTACTTAAATTGGTTCAGTCAACTTAAAGTTCGTATATTTTTTGGCTTAACAAAAAATTCGTATTTATTTTGGCAAAAACGCGTAAGTTCGTTATTAAAATGACTATTTTTTTTTTGTCTTTTTCATGACCATCTATTTGTTTCTCTAGATTTACAAATTTAAAAAAAAAAAAAAAAACTGTATGACTTCTAAATAGATGGAAACACACAATATAGTGAAGATTTGAAATTAAATTAAAGAATCGATTTACTCATGTCATGTGCTTAGTAATTGGTTTTAGATAGTTATCATATGTTATGTTGCTCACTTGCCCTCTCCAAAAAGAGTAAATTTTGTGTGATCTTCTTGATCATAAACATCCATTAATCGCAAAAGAGTGTTACAATGTCAATGATCATGCACCATTCACAAGTCTCTTTGTTACAAATTTTACAGGAAAATGGGTGAAGAGGACAATCCCATGTTTTCCCCTTATTTCCTCGAGCTTACTACTCTTGATTCGATCTAAAGAACGTAAGAACAACACCAAAACCCTACCTTTGAACCAGAGTCTCTAAACAACTTGTAAACCACAAAGCCAAACTCACTTGTATTGTTGTCCCATGAGACAATCCAACAACACAAGTCGTATACAATTTTGTTTCATTTACAAAAAAAAAAAAATTATTATCTACAAAGTTTAATCCAAAACTGGCTTTACAAGAGAAAGTTTTCTTCAGGGAAAATCAAACCAAGACATCTCTGATCCCCATAGAAATCATCTGCAGATTCAATCAGAAACATATTCTCTGAACTTGGAAACTCATATTTTGGCTGCAACACTTTCCTCTGTTGCTCTGCAAATTCTTCACAGCATATGGAACACACAAAAAGTGGAGGCAAAGTATCTGAATCATCAATCCCACAGCATCTTGTATGCTGCCATACCTCACAGACATCACATGATATCATCCTCTCACCATCATCATCTCTAGCCCTGCAAACACATCTCACCATCCATGTATCACATCCACCTTGACACTTCAGTTTCGATTCCAAATCAATCCCATGACCCCTCACTGTTAAAGCAGAACAAGACTCAGTCAAACTCATGTCTTCTTTAACCTCTTCAATATCACTCACCACAAAATTTGCTAAGATGCAGTAAGTATCTCTGAAAGTCTCTTCAATGGCTTGCTTTAGATGAAAGACTGTAGCTTGTAATGGAACTGTTACCAATTCACCTGGAGGTTGCTCTGTGATCTGTTCTGATCTCAAATCAATCAAACTTGGATTGATACGGCAAACAAATTGTAAGACTGTTTCATTTTTGTCCCATACAGGCCACTCCTTTACGAAGTGCTTGCTGTCTAGGATAGCTTGAGTTGCAGATCTCACTAGCTCAGATTCTGGATAGTTCAACAACACATTTGTGTATAGTAACAACAGATCTCCATAAACATCAGCTCCAGGTTTCAATGGAGTAAAAATCCTCAAAGGAGTAATCTCCTCTAGCACAACAGCTTCTTCTTTCTTAGGTTTTATGGCTTTCATCGCATCATCAAGCTCCTGTATTGTATAGTGCAGAATCCGTGTTATGGGATCAACATAACGCCGAACCAAGAAATTCCCAACGACCACATTGTGCATCGACTTCAGAACATAATCCAGCAGACCGGTATCTCCAATATGCAATCTAGCTGAATCCCTAACATCTTGCCGAGTCATACCGTTTGGCTTCATTGCTTTCATCTCTTTTAGTGACTCTACTATCACTTCAGCTGCAAATTCCAGTCTCCTCACAGGCCATCTACTACCCAGGTTAGAAGCCACAGTGCTATAGTTCCTATATTTTGGAGACTTGTCATTATTTGCGACATCGCTTTTCTTCAAAAGCAACCTGTTTGATCTTTTCTGATGAGGAGAATCTGTCAAGAGAGGAGGAGTTACGGGGAGAAGCTTTTGGGGAGAAGCATGAGACTTGATGATAAGCATAAACCGCAAAAGATCTTTGAATGTCTTCAAATGCCCTTCACTCATTTCTCTATAACAACGAAAAACCTGTTTGATCTCATTAGATTGTTGATGCTTACTGAAATCAAACTCAATCTGATCAAGCTCAAGTGAACCAAGAAGCTCAATTGCATTCTCGTAATCATTATTGGTCACACCATAACTCCCACGACAGAACTTGTATCCCCATCTACCAAACCAAGAGTGGCCATAAGCCACACCATACAACAGCCTCAGTTCCAGAGATCTTTTCTTAGACAAATCCTCCACAGTTATCATCCTGCAACAAGAACACATTCTATCAATCTCCAAATCATGAAAAAAGCAAAGTCCAACAAACGCAAAAAGGACAGATAAAGGTTCTCAATTACCGTGCGCCGAGGCTATTACAAATCCTATCCCAAAGGTCACCGATTTCTCTTCCGCACAAGTATTTAGAACCTACTTCCTTACCATTGATGCAGATCAAATGACCAAACCCATTACTATGAATCAGTCCATGTAAAAGATGAGTTTGTAGATCAAAAACATCATCTTCTAATGGCATATTCCACTCAGAATCAATCGGTATTATAAAGTGATACTTCCTCTTCGACACAAAATGATTGCTCCACCCTAAACAAAACACAAAATCAAAGTCAAAAAACATTCACAAAATCTCTCTAATTCCATCATTAATCATCGCCATATACAGAGATGAATTCAAATCAAAACTCAGAATCTCAGTTCAACAACATCTTAAGAATCTGAAACCAACACTCAGAATCTCAATTCACCAACATCTTAAAGATACAATATATTGTAAACCCTAACCGAAACAAATCCATAAAAATCAATTATCATAAAAATCAATTATCAACGAAATCAATTATCATAAAAACAATAAATTGATCTACGAAATCAATTAAACCCAAAACGAAATCGACCCCAGAAATAAAAATCAATCCAAAAAAAATTAATCCCCAAACCTGTGCATCGACATTGATCGCAGTACGGTTCCGACGAACGAACCACATCTTCTTCAACAGTATAAAGCGGAATCACAGAGTTCTTCGTCTCATGACTAAGAAGTGTACACCACACAGGCATACCACGAATGTTATACTCTTCAACATCTGCACAATCTCGTAAAAAAACCCTAATTTGATCCCGAAAAGTTCCGTTCCGGTTAATCGGAACCCCATCTTCACCGAATCGTTGTAAACTATACACTTCCGGCTTCCTCTTTCTCTTACGGCAAGTTTCGATGATTGGCACTGGCATTTTTTCGATTTTGATTCTGAAAAAATTAGGGTTTTTGGGATTTAAGCATCGATGGAGACGAAGATGAGCTCTGTTGGAGTTTACCCGCTCAATTTGAAACAAAATGTGATCTGTGTACTTTTATTATGCCCTTGAGGATGACTGTTATTTACGTATTGCCATTAAGATCTGACGGTTTTAGATTGAGGTGGGGACTTAATTGATCTTAGCCGTTCATCTTTGTAACAGTAAATTTGTTAGTCAAACCGCTCACTCAGGTTAAGTCAACAGCTCACTCGGAAGTTGGAATCCAGAAAATAAACACATTATTATTATTATTATTTTCAGCTTTATATAAAAATTTAAAATTTATATTTGTATTCACCATAAGAAGAAAATTTCATTTATCTCCAAAATATTATTTTATTGTGTTATTTTATTTGAAAAAAACCTTGTGATATTGTTCTGGTATATGAAAATTTGTACACTAAAACTTGTCGGTCAAAACCTTTCATTTAAGTATTTATCAAAAATGGTTTGTTTGTAAAATGTACGTATGAAATGTACTAGTATAGTTTGTATATTATATTAAAATCTCACTATTTAAGTGCTTAGTTATAATAGACCAATATAATTACCAAAATCAGGTGTGATGGACAAGTTTTGATAAACCAAAACATATTGTGGAAAAGTTTTATTGGACAAGTACCAAAAAAACTATCTATTACTAATATCAATTTGTGAAAGATTTTTTTTGATACACTAGGATTAGTTAAACAAAAGGGTGAAATGAGTAATTTTTCTAAATGATATATGATATTTATATATATATATATATATTCAAAATTCAAAAAATTAAAGCATATTTAAGAGAAAAATGGTAATTTCAGCTTTAGAAAAAATAAAATAAAAACCAAATATCTATTTCCATATATTTTTCAATCAGCTAATTAAAGCATATGGAACCATTACCATAAACCATCAATCTATATTAATGAATATAATATAATACTTATTCATTTAACTCTAATGATTATGTGACACTACTATATATTAATGAGAAATCAAATTTGTGGTCCTATGTAAATGATGATGTGGTTTATAAGAAGAAAGAAAATATATATAGTTTTCAAATCAATTTCTAGAAATCTATTATGTCTAATTCTATGTAAATGTGAAAGAACTTTTATAGTGCTATGCAGTACGAAATTATTTGTTTGAATTTTCCATGTAGAAATAGTGAAAAAGCCATTAGATTCTTTGAGATCAACTCAATTTTTTCAATCAATAAAGAGGTGGTGAGGACTTTTTGTTGTTCGTGGACATCGAGTCACTCTTTCCATTAAGATTAGATAAATACACCACTCACTACCTCTCTTTATTATATACTTTTATCATACTCTCTTAGAATCTTTCAAGAGATCGATCAATACCATATGGATCATCCAAAGGCTCCTCAAGCTACATCTAATTGTTCAAGAATTCCTCTTCTTGGTTGCATCATAGACACTTTTGTTCATCTATTTACGATCTTTTCGGACGAGCAAGGCAAAGAAGTCGTCGACATGGCAGTCGCAGAAAATCGTGCAGCTCAAAAACACTTTAGGCAACTCAACTGTGTTAAACTCAACTAGCCCTGATGATAAGTATTTCTTAATATCTTTGATTTTCTTGTCTGCTTTATATCTAATAAGCATCGGTTTATAAATATAATCTTTAGATCGATCTTTATATTAAAACTAGTTGCCAAAGATTTCGACTTTTGTTGATGTATGAATATGCTTTTGCATCAGTGAAAAAAATAATTTTGGATTCATATTATGTGGAATTTTCTCCTTGGAGCAAGAAGAGTATGAATTTATTAATAAAATCCGACACCTAGTATTGAAGTCTCCTTAATCGACATGATCCTATGTAAATATATCCCATCTACATCTTTTTTTCATTTAAACTTCTTCTATTTTATTTGTCTTTTTCCAATATATAAGTTATACCAATTATTATAAATATAACGTTGGATTCAAAAATAAATATGTTCTCATATGTAAGCTTTTAAATCATCAGAAAATTTTCTTTTTTTGATCTCAGTATAGCTGATAGACAAGATATTTTTTTAGTCGTGTACATGATGCTTGAAAGAGATGGTAAAAGAAAAATAAAATTTTTTAACTAGATATATTATATTATTATATACCTTTAATTTCAAAAATAAGAACCTTTTAATTTTCGGTCTATAATCTAATTGAGATGGATATTAGAGTAGATTAAATTAGTCATATTCATGCCGTCAAAATAACGATACTAGAATTCATCAAATGAGCCAAAAACATATTTCGTGGTTAAAACTAAAAATCTAGGTATTTGGCTAGAAGCTCATGTCTAGCATTAGATCAGTAGCGTATGTGCCATATAAGCACATAGTGTCATAAAAGACTATGGATTGGGCATGCCTATAATGATTGTCTTTGGCGGTTTTCACTCAATAAGTTATGGTCGGAGTCACTATGATTAGATGCAGCATCGTAACACCGCCACTAGGAAGTGATGCATCCGTAGAACCAAGTGAACCAGCAAATGTATCAAACCGGAGAGCATCAAGCAGACCAAGACGTCCAAACCGGAGATACTTCGATTAATGATTCATGTAAGTTCTTTTGTTGAGTAATTTGTTTCAATTGTTAATAACAGAGGAATAGGTCTTCCTTGTGTTTAGGAAACCATTCTTCCACGTTTCTATTTCCCTCTTTGTAGGAGTTGAGACTCCAACGTTCATTTCTGTATTTCTCTATTTAATCAATGAAAAGCCAAAAAACAAAGGCAATCTTAATTGCCAACAAAAGTTTTGTGTTCTTTTTCTCGCTTTGACTACAATCAAAGCTTATCATTTTGGTATCAGAGCCCTTGTGTTCTTACTAAATATTTTTTTTTTACTTTACCACCACATCATCACCATTGCGCCACGAAAACAAAAGGAAGGGGCTGTGGCTCTTACCCAAGAAGAGTCAATGGCGAATTCGAAGGAGAAGTTGGATGATGTGGAATTAACGATGGGCACTATGCTAGATGAAATCCAGAGGCTGAAAGGAGAGATGTCAGAGAGATTCAAAATGATGGAGAACTCTTTCCAGCGAATGGCCGAGGAAAATAGGGAGACAAGTGGTCGTTTGATGGACATGATGGCTAGTAATCGTGACGGAGAATCCAGCGCACACCAGCCACAACTCAGAAACCAACCACCACATCACCACACACCACCACCACCACCATCACAATGAGGAGACAACGGGAATCATTTCACACCAGGCCCAACGCTTAGCCGACACGTTAAATTGGAATTCACACGTTTCAGTGGTGGGGACCCATCATAGTGGCTCATCAAGGCGAAACAGTACTTTGCATATCAGGAGATTCCAGCACACCAATATGTCAGTCTCACGACCTATCACTTGACAGAAGAAGCACTGGGATGGTGGCAAGCAACGACTAAGGCTCTCCGAGTAGATCCACACAACACCAACTGGGAGATCTTTGAAGCAGTGCTATAGACTAGATTTGGTCCAACACAAGGACATAATTTTCACGAAGCTCTGTCTAAAGTTCGACAAACCGGTTCACTACAAGAGTATCAATGTGAGTTTGAGCAACTCACAAACAAGGTGTCTGACTGGTCAGAAGAAGTTCTGGTTGGCACGTTTCTTGGGGGATTAGATACTGCTATTGCTTCCCAGGTTCGTATGTTCTCACCTAGAACATTGAGGAAAGTAATAAATTTAGCCAGGCTAAGTGAAGACCAACTACAAATCCAGAAGAAAATGTTCTCACCACGACCATTCAACGCCGCCAATCCACCAGCTCGTTTCTCTTCTCCACAGCCACGGACAAACCCAACAAAGGAATCGGTGTCACCTACGCCAAAAAAGCTGTCTTGGGAGGAGATGAAGATAAAGAGAAGTTTGGGCCTCTGCTTTAGCTGCGATGAACGGTACACACCGGGTCACAAGTGCCGTACATCACAATTGTTGCTCATGGAAGGAGAAGACACAGAAGAGGGTGATGAAGAAGAGATTTTTCATGAGACAGAGGAACCTGAGATCACGCTACAGTCTCTCACAGGGTGGGATTCACCCTCAACACTCCGCATTTGTACTCTCATCAATCGCCAAGAGCTGGTGGCATTAATCGATAGCGGAGCCACACACAACTTTATCAACACCAAGACTGCGAATCATTTGAATCTCAAGCTCACGACCACCACGCCGTTTCAAGTTCGAGTTGCAGATGGCTACCCACTCATGTGCCGTGGGAAGTATGCAAAAGTGGGTGTCATGCTGGGAGGGGTGCGTTTTGAGATCGATTTCTTCGCTTTTCCTCTAACTGGTCTTGATGTTGTGCTAGGTATAGCGTGGTTAGAGACGCTGGGCCGAACCACCTGTGATTGGAAAGCCCAATCTCTACAATTCACATGGGCGGGTCAACACATCGAGTTACGTGGACTGAAAACGGGGACAATCACAAAGGCCCATTCTGCAGAAGTTTCAAAAGCAGCTAGAATGGGCCAGGCCTGTTTTGCTTTACTCATCCAGGAACAAAACGAAGCAGCTCCATCGATAGCACCAGACATGAAGCTTCTTCTTGTTAGGAATTTAACCGTTAAAATTCTGATAAATCAGAACTACGAGAAGATAAAAGACACCGAAATTTGTTAACGGAGTTCGGCCAAATTTTGCCTACGTCTCCGGACATGCTACAGATCTTTTTATTATCAACTCGGGAAATTTTACAACACTCTCAAACTCACAACTCACACCCAAAACCCGATAATACCCGAAAAAATTACACCGATAATTTTCTCACAAAAAAAAAGAAATATATATATATATATATATATATATTTTTTTCTTCTTTCCTCTCTCTCACGTTGCTCTCTCCTTCTTGTTTTGGGATTTTGGGATAATTATGGAGATGAGTTTAATCAACTATTTATAGGAGAAGATGAGGTTTGGTGAGCCAACAAATGTTGAAGAAAACCAACCTCCATTGTTTGAATTTAACAACCTCCATTGTTGAATTTAGCAACCTCCATTGTTGAATTTAGCAACCTCCATTGTTGAACCTCTATGTTGAATTTAGAAATTCTAGAATTTTGACTAACAATCTCCCACTTGAAGACTGATTTCAATCTGTCTTCACACCTCGATCTATGTAGCATGTCTTCTAGGTTTGTTACTCTAGCAAGCCAACTGAGGTTGCACACAACCTCAGCTTACCATACGGCACGACCTTCGTTAGCATGTCTGCTGGATTCTTACTTCCTAGAATCTTTTCAAGCACCAACACTCCATCTTCCAAAGCTGATCTGATGAAATGATACCGAAGTTGTATGTGCTTCGTCCGAGCATGGTATACCGGGATTTTCGCCAAATCAATGGCACTTTTACTATCACAGTACAACACACTTTTCTCTTGATTGTAGCCTAACTCTTGTAGAAATGACTGTAACCACATCATTTCCTTTGTTGCCTCAGTCACAGCAACATACTCAGCTTCACAGCTAGATAGAGCTACGATCTTTTGCAATTTTGAAACCCAACAAATTGCAGTACCACCAAAAGTGTAAGCATACCCGGTTGTGCTCTTTCTACTGTCAATGTCACCTCCATTGTCAGCATCAACATATCTCTGCAATCCAATATCAGACTTCTTAAAGTATAGCGATGAACTTGGATTCACCTTCAGATACCTGATAATCCACTTAACAGCCTCCCAATGTTCCTTTCCTGGATTGCTCATAAATCTACTAACGACTCCCACTGCATGTGCAATATCTGGCCTTGTACATACCATCGCATACATCAGGCTCCCAATAGCGGAAGCATATGGAACTTTATCCATAAATGCCATCTCGTCTTCATTCACTGGAGACTGATCTCTAGATAACCGAAAATGACTTGCCAGGGGAGTACTGACTGGCTTCGCGTCATCCATGTTAAAACTCTTGAGTACTTTCTTCACATACTCCTCTTGTGATAACTTGAGACCTACCTTGCTTCTACTAATTCTCATCCCAAGAATTTGTTTTGCTTCTCCCAAGTCTTTCATCGAAATTTTTTCTGAAAGTTTCGTCTTCAAGTTATTGATCTCTGCCAAGTCTGCTCCCACTATCAGCATGTCATCAACATACATGAGCAATATCAAGTAGGATTCTTCAAGCCTCTTGAAGTAACAACAGTGGTCAGCTTCACACCTCAAGAACTCAGAATTTTTCATAAAGCTATCAAATCTCTTATACCACTGTCTTGGAGCTTGTTTCAAGCCATACAAGCTTTTTTGAAGCTTACAGACTAGTTGTTCCTTCCCTTTGACCTCAAAGCCTTCGGGTTGCTTCATGTATACTTCTTCATCCAAATCACCGTGAAAAAATGATGTTTTCACATCCATTTGTTGAAGATGTAAATCTTCCTTTGCTACCAGCCAAGAACAGTTCTGATGGTTACCAACTTGACTACTGGAGAAAAGATTTTTGTGTAGTCTATGCCTTCTTTTTGTTGGAATCCCTTCACAACAAGCCTTGCTTTATAACGCTCACTTCCATCATGTTCTTCTTTTATCCGATAGACCCACTTGTTATGCAATGCTTTTTTCTCCTTAGGCAATTCTGTTATCTCCCACGTGTGATTGGACATCAACGAGTCCATCTCATCTCTCATTGCAAGCTCCCACTTGATCAAATCATCAACTTGCATTGCCTCTTGATAATATTCAGGCTCACCTCTATCTGTGAGCAAAATGAAGTTGTGCGATGGAGAGAACCTTTCTGGTGCCCTAATGGTTCTGCTTGATCGTCGTAGATTTGTAACTGGCGTATGCGGGATCATCTCTGAAGCATCACTCTCATCTGCCTCATTGTTCTCTTCTTGAGAAATGTGTTCTTCTGCTGATGTGGTATCTTGTTTTAACTCAGGTGCCTGAATCTCTCCCAAATCAATAGCTCTTGAATCTTTCTTTTCAAAACTTTCTTTTAGCTTATCCTTGTACAACGCTTCTTTGTTGAACACAACATTCTTGATGCGGATGATCTTCAGATTTTGGAAATCCCAAAACCGATAACCAAACTCGGTATCACCGTAACCAGTAAAGTAACACTTCTTAGATTTTGCATCAAGTTTACTTCTTGCAGCATCATCAATGTGGACATAAGCTAAGCAACCAAACACCTTCAGAAAAGAAAGATTAACTTTCTTACCCCTCCAGACTTCTTAAGGGATCTTGAATCCCAATGGAACAGAAGGTCCTCTGTTTATCAAGAAAGTTGCCGTATTGATTGCCTCTGTCCAGAAAGTCTTAGGCAATCCACAATGCAATCTCATGCTTCTTGCACGCTCATTTAGGGTCGGTTCATCCTTTCTGCTATTCCATTTTGTTGTGGCGTTCCAGGAATAGTATATACCATCTTGATCCCATTCTCAGCGCAATATCTTCTGAATTCCTTGCTGAAATATTCTCCACCGTTATTAGACCTTAAACACTTAAACTTGAGATTTGTCTCAACCTCAACCATGGTTTTCCATCTCTTGAAAACCGAAAATACTTCATGCTTATTTTTCATGAAGTACACCCACACCTTCCTTGTGGAGTCATCAATAAAGGTTACATAGTAGTACGAACCTCCTAGCGATGTGACCGGAGCGGGTCCCCATACATCTGTGTGCACCAGCTCCAACTTCTCAGATTTTGGTTCCCTACCTCTTTTTGAGAAACAAACCCGTTTATGCTTTCCAAGGATGCAACTTTCACACATCTCATGATCCACTGTCTTCAAATCTGGGAGCACGCCAGTAGCCACTAAAAGCTTCATGCCTTTCTCACTCATGTGTCCCAACCTACAATGCCACAACTTAGTCTGTTTGGCATTCTCGACAGCAGCAACCGTGTCTTCATAACTTGTTGTCATATATAGAGTCCCTCTTTTATGACCTCTGGCAACCACCATGGAGCCTTTCTTCACTTTCCAGGCTCCACCACCAAAGTTAACATCGCGCCCCGTATCATCAAGTTGTCCTACTGAAATTAGATTTCGCATCAACTTTGGCACATGTCTAACCTTTGTGATCTTCCACACGCGTCCATCTGACAGCTTCAAATTGATATCTCCAATACCAACTATTTCCAAAGGTAAACCATTAGCTAGATATACCTTCCCATAGTTTCCTGCAACATAATTCTCCATAATGTTGCGGTGTGGTGTCATGTGGAATAAAGCTCCAGAATCAAGAACCCAAGCATCGATCGGGCTATCAACATAGGAAGTCGATGCTTTGGCAGTGTTTACGGCTGCAACATGAGCTTCACTTTCCCTTGAGGAATCATCAGATACAAACAATGCATCACCTTGTTCATGCGTAACTGCATTGACTCTGCCTGCCTTGTCTTCCTTCTTTGGTGGTGTCCAACAATTCTTTTTAACGTGGCCTATCTTTCCACAATTCCAGCATTCAGTGGGCTGCTTTAATTTGGAATGACTTCTTCTATTCCGTGACTTCGATCTGCCTTTGCTTCGGTTGTTTCTATCTTGTGTTCTCCCTCTGTTTTCCACGTTGAAAGCAGAGCTCGTCGATGTTTTGCCAGAGTCTATCCTACGAACTTCTTCAGCGAGGATACGATCTCGAACATCGGTAAATTTAAGTTTTTTGAGTACCCACATAATTACTAACCGCCGCTCTCATTGGCTTCCAGCTGTTTGGCAGAGATGCCAACAAAATTAATGCTCGCACTTCATCTTCGAACTCGATTTCAACGGATGACAGTTGGTTGACAATCGTGTTAAACTCGTTCACATGTGCAGCAACAAGCCCACCTTCTTCCATCTTCAAATGGAAAAGTTTCTTCATGAGAAACACCTTATTATTAGTAGAAGGTTTCTCATACATATCCGAGAGAACTTTCATGAGCCCTTCCGTGATCTTTTCTTTTGCAACGTTGTGAGCAACGTTCTTCGACAGTGTTAACCTGATAACACCCAAAGCCTGTATGTCAAGAAGATCCCACTCTTCTTGCTCCATCTTCTCAGGTTTCTTGCTTAGAGGTTGATGAAGCTTCTTTCCGTACAGATAATCTTCAATTTGCATTCTCCAAAATGCATAATCTGTACCGTTAAATTTCCCGATACCGTGTGCCAAACCATCTTCTCCCACCATCGTATCTGATTATTCTTGCAAACCGCCGTGTATTAGAACACCTCCAACGATAAATCAATATCGCTGAAATTTTACTATCCACGTGAACAGTATCTCGCCGGAGTAGTACTCGCTAGAATAGTACCTCGCCGGAATAGTGCTCGTCGGAATAGTACCTCGCCGGAAATTTTAACGGAATCACCACAACCTCGCTCTGATACCAAGCGCGGGATAATTATGGTATCATAGCCTTGTTCGTGATTTTTTTTTTAAATTCTCAGTATGCTCTGTGGTTGCAGCATAGACTGATCTTCCACATCATAAACGATTTCTCAAAAAAGAAAAAAAAAAAATTTTGCGAGAGTACTATTCACGTGAATAGTAAAATTTGTTGTCAATATCGGTTTGTCGACGGAGGTGTTCAAATACACGGTGGTTCGCAAAATAATCAGAAACGATGGGAGGCGAAGATGGTTCAGCACACGATATCAGAAAATTTGACGGTACAGATTCTATATTCTGGAGAATGCAAATTGAAGATTATCTGTACGGAAGGAAGCTTCATCAACCACTAAGTAAGAAACCTGAAAAGATGTATCAAGAAGAGTGGAATCTCCTTGATCGGCAGGTTCTGGGTGTTATAAGGTTAACACTATCAAAAAACGTAGATCACAACGTTGCGAAGGAGAAGACCACTGAAGGTCTCATGAAAGTTCTCTCGGATATGTATGAGAAACCTTCGGCTAATAATAAGGTGTTTCTCATGAAGAAATTATTCCACTTGAAGATGGAAGAAGGTGGCCATGTTGCAACACATGTAAATGAATTCAACACGATTGTCAACCAATTGTCTTCCGTTGAAATCGAGTTTGAAAATGAAGTACGAGCACTGATTCTGTTAGCATCTCTGCAAAACAGCTGGGAGCAAATGAAGGCAGCGGTTAGTAATTATGTGGGTACTCAAAAGCTTAAATTCAATGATGTTCGAGATCATATCCTTTCTGAAGAAGTTCGTAGGATAAATACTGGGGAAACATCAACAAGCTCTGCTTTCAACGTGGAAAACAGAGGTAGAAGCCAAGACAGAAACAACCGGAGCAGGGGCATATCGAAGTCAAGGAATGGAAGGGGTCATTCCAAATTCAAGCAGCCTAGTGAATGTTGGAATTGTGGAAAGGCAGGCCACATGCTTTGCTGAACCATTGGTAGCTTCGTCCTCCCTTTCCAACCACCGTGAGTTTAACGCAAAGTCAGATTTGGTGGTTAGAGCTCCCTCTTGCGCCAAACTCACTTCAACATCTTTCCGTCATACCTTTTTTCCGGCGAGATTTGCTTCTTCTATCCATCGGTTGAAACTGTTACTGACGAGATTTAGCCCTTATGATGAGGCGTTAACCTTTTCAAAACTGTTTACACATCTTCCAGTGTTGTTTGCAACCCCAACTGACCACCTCAAAGCACTTTTGTCCGTCCGGTGCTGCACCTATCCGCCGCCGAGATTTTCCTTCAGCTTGAATATATCCCTTAGGTCTGTCGGACCTAGTCCCTTCTCGGGAACCTCCCGATGACCCTATCTGATGTAAGACCGACTCCTGTCCTCACATTGCCCCACGCAGATCCACGAGTAATCCACGTACCGGCCATGAGCATACGAGGCAACCTTCTGAATCTACGACCAGACGAGGATTTCTACCGTGCCATCTTGAAGAATCCTCGAGGAAGTGACCATTTCCAGACAATCCATCGAGGAACTTTGGAGGAAGAACAAGCCAAACCACCCGATGACGAAGAGCATCCACCCGCGGACACTAAAATCCACCCGGAGCTGACTACCGAAGAAACCAGTCGTTCGTTGGAGAAATCCTTGAAGATTCTCCGTGCAAGACCTCAAGATATGAGGTTGCATCGACCAATACTTCACAATCCACGACATAATTTGAGAGATCCTCGACGCACCCTCCAGACGGACCGTTCCGGCAACGAACACCCTCGAAGACAAACCGAAGATCCTCCTGACAAACCCAAAGACTTTCTGCCATTTTTCGAACATCAATCCAAGACTTCACCACGTTTTGAATTGCCCAAAACAGCAGCCACTCTCAAAATCCACGTGGAAACGACAAAGGGAAAACTTTCCTTTTTCGAAATTATTTCTAGAAGCGCACATCCATCTTTCGATCCAGGCCCTCCATCTCGAAGAAACGATCCCGAACGTCCAATCCTTGAAGATATTCGAGATCCTTCCACCAGAATAATCGAAGAAGCGTTGCCCAACGGCTAGATATCTTCGAACGCTCCATTTTCTTATTTCGCAATATTTGTTTCCTTTCTTGATATTTTCTTACCGTTGGAGAATATTCTTTGTTCGAGCCTATATAAGCTCCCTCTCATTGTTTCATTTCAATCACCGAATATTTTAGCAATAAGAAATCAAGTTTGTTTTCGCTTCAAAGTCTTTGAACCGATTCAACGTTTTTGCGAGAATTCTTGTAGTTTGTGGAATCAAACTCTAGGTTTTTCGTGTAGAGTCTTCAATCCTCGAGAGGAAGAGCCCTTGGATTGTCTTCTCTAACCCTCAGTGTTGTGGAATCAATATCACTATCCTTCACCACCACGTTCAACGCTTCCGCCAACGTTTCAAGTTCGAAATCCGTGAGTCACACCGAGGTGGAATCCGAGGTTTGCATCACTATCCACCAAGGATTGTTGTCGTCTCCTGATCTGCATCTCTTTCCGGTGCGTCAGATTTTCTCAGATCCGCGGAATCTAACACCTTCTTGGGAGTTCCCCGAAGACCTTTGTTGCCAAGTATCATCGTATTTACTGTTGAATTTCTCTCGGATTCGGCTGCTCCGAACAAGGGCCATGGCAAATCATGCTCCTCTGGCACCGCAAGAAGCTCTGGCAAGGTGGATCTATGCTCCGGTGGAGGATCTAAGGATCTTTCTATCGAGGAGTCATATCTTCTCAAAGGAACTCTCTCCTCTCCTAAGGTGGTCCATTCTCTCTGCCGTGTTTTTGTGACGCCGGTGAGATTCCTCTATACGCCCGATCGAGGTCATCCCTTTCCTCGTTTAGGGCTGCAGAGACCTAAAAGAATATGGGTTTGGCCCATCAAATTTGTACTGTTTGCATTGTGGGCTTATCCTGACCCTTTAAGCCTTATGGGCCAGAACCCAATTTGGCCTAACTGGTGTTCTGCTCCACTATTTCACGTAATTACAACCATTAGCTCCGATTACCTCCGCCTGTCCGGGCATCCTTTGCCGCCGCAACTGACAGGCGAGGATTTTCCTCATATTTTGTCGGTTGAATTTTTTCTCTGGCGAGACCTTATCCCCTATTCCCTTAGTTGGGTTGGAAATAGAGCAAAAATTAAATCATGTAATGGGCCGAATTAACCCAATAAATTGTAGAAATCATTACCTCTACATATTACAATCCTCCAATATGGAGAGAATTATATTCCAGTATTTAATTCATATAATGGCCCAATCAAGCCCAATAATGTGCAATTACCATCATTTTTACTCACCACAATCCTCCATTATGGAGAGAAACATAAACGTTTACTCACTTGTGAAGAATAATACTAAAGGGTCTGTTTTAAAGGCATTAGAATCGGCTAATACTAGATTTGGTCTATTTCCAAATCCACTTCGAAATCCTTTTGTTCTCCCTATTCCTCCATTACAGAGATTTTAGGTTTGTCCTGGCCTACTACATTAGTGCAACATATGTTGAATGGAATTTCGGCTAATAACTTTTCTAATCTAATATGTAAAACCACTTCGTGGTATCCCTTGCTATCCCTATTCCTCCATTATGGAGCGCCCATTCTTATTTCTATCCTCCCTTGAGGAGAGAAGCCTCATGCTTTTATCCTCCATAATGGAGAGTTCATTATTCCCATGCTCTAACAAAGAACCATTTCTCCTTCAGGTGCCCGATGCTACCTTCGTTACTCAATGCCCATCTCTAGATGCTCATGATCCAATGTCAGATGACAAATGGTCACCAACTCGCAAGTCCTTCAAGTCTACTTTCCATCCATTTTCCAGGGCCCCCGTCATGGTTTCTTCTAGGTCATAGCTACGTGATGCTCGGTTTAGCTTCTTGCGAGAGTCTCCTCTCGCTCGACTCGCGACTAGAAATCGACAAATCAAAAAGAAAAAGTAAGTGGACCTCCCTTTTCAGGGATTGAGTGATTCGGTTCTTTTGGCGCAAGTACGATTTTAAAACAAACGTGGAACTTAGCTTTCCTTGGTTGGCAAGCTACCTTCGAGATGTCTTTTTAATTATGGTGTTAGTTTTAGCATTGTCCGGATGTCTTTATCTCTGGTTGTATTTTTCCTTTCCTTTGTAAACTTTTCGGTTTTTGGCGGACTCTCCCTAGAGGAGGGTCTCTCGCTTGGGAAACCTTAATAAATGAATGAACTTTGGTTGACAAATTTTTTTTTTAGTGTAATTCAAAATATCATAATTTTTTTCATAGAAGATTATTGGAAGTGATACTAAGTGACTTTTTATAAATTTTTAGTTGAAAAATATGACTAAAAATCACACCTAGAGAGGTGGAATTTTGAAAGATTTAAAACAAAAAGTAAACATTGTCGTGTTTTTTTTCTTCTTTTTCTTCTTTTTCTTCTCCTACTATCCATCTCGTCTATGAAAATTTACCCTGAAATTTGAGTGAATCCAGGTACGCTTCATCATATGAGCCATTTCTCTCTCTCTCTCTCTCTCTCTCTCTCTCTCTCTCTCTCTCTCTCTTCTCTCTCTCTATCTCTCTTCTCTCTCTCTCTCTCTTCTCTCTCTCTCTCTTGTGTTGTGCATAAAGTTTTACCCTAAATATTATCGCAAGTGTACGATACACAACTATAGTACTTAGGGATCGACCCACAGAGACCAAAATGACTACACTGTGGATTATAATAACTAAAATTTGGTTAGGAAAGTTAAATAGTATTTTTTATGTTTTTAACAACTTAATATGAATATGGATAGATAAGTTAGACACAAAGAACCTTAAAGCAATTCTAACAAGTAATATACATGAATAAGAGAAAGCATTATAAACCATCCTAGAACTCAATCATAATCATTAGCTACCCTAATTCCTTAGTGATAACTACTATGCAAACAATCCTAATAGAAATGCCACTTTACTATCAGAATCTAAGCAAGCATTAAATACGGGATTGATAGGTTCACAAAGCTACCTAGCAATTTCACCTGTCTAGGAATACTTTGCTCACCTACGCTATAATCTAACGATCCATTCCACAGTCACGTGTCGAAAAACGTCTAATGGCATACTCAGCGGTCAGTCTAGAGTAAGCATTAAAATCAAGCTAGGTAAAGGATCTATACATCATTCTCATATTATGCATAGTTATATACTTAAAACTACCTAACATGAACTCTAAAACCTAACAGATAATCATATCTAGCAAGTTAGATATATAGTAACATGCATGAATATAAAGAACTCATAGACATACTACTACTAAACTAAAGACAAAACTCTTAAAAGAAACATAAAACTAGAAGAAGAGTATTTACAATGAGTTTATTGCTCAATAGTTTGGTGTGTTTACAACTGAGGGTTGAACCCCCTTTATATAGTGTTTAGGGAGTAGAGAAAAATGTAAAATTTCCGAAAGCGAGAAAATGGAAACTTAATAAATCCTCGCCAACCAATCGGTGCAGGGGCATAACCGATCGGTCCAGGAGGCTTCTCCAACCAATTGGTCCAGGCAGCTTCTCCAACCGATCGGTCTTTGTCTTAACCGATCGGTATGCGGCTTCGAACACTTCTTCCTTCTAGTCCATCTTTAAGCCCGTTTGATCTTTTGGAAGCCCATATATTCCTCTGAAAGTCCATTTAATCTTCTAGAAGCCTATTTTAACTCTAAATCCCAATAAAATACAAAAGAAACTCAAAACTATATTGTTCTTGGTTAAAAAGATGCAAGAATAGTCACAAAAGAATCTAAATAAATCGGTAAAAATAGGGGTTAACATCTCTCTCTCTCTCTCTCTCTCTCTCTCTCTCTCTCTCTCTCTCTCTCTCTCTCTTTCTCTATCTCGTATGCTTCTTCATTCTCTTCTTTAAACCATTGGTGATTGATTGATAATTTCTAATAGTTCCCTTCCTACTGTTGAAAAGTGACTTGGATTACATCGAGTTGATTGTTGTGGTGACTGAGAACGCTTAATTCTAATTTCAGAATTTCAATTCAATTAAATTTTGTGTCTACCAATTTTTGTTGTAGGACACAAATATTGAATCTTGAAGATGGATTTGACGTGGTTATCACACATACATTGGTGAAAGAAGGATTCCGTGTTGAGGTTAACATAGAAGTTCTTTTTGTTCAGGTTTTCATACCGTTAATCTTCTTTTGCAACTAAAACATTTCTTATTTTACTAGTTGGATGAGCTGAGGCAAATATGCAAGAAAATGCCAGAGTTTCTGCAGGAGGTTTTTTTTTCTGTGTGATAAGTTCTCTTAATTGATAAATAAAGATAAACAAGCATCTCTCTTGGCTGGTTTCAGTTACTGATAGGTTTCAACAATGGAGTTAGAACACTTTCCTCATCTGCATAAGGAAAAGCTCCCTCCTTGTATCGTCTATATTCAACAAATTGGTGGGCCTGTAGTTTCACGTTTTAATTTCACATAAGTTCTATATTGTGTTATATCTTAAAAGGTTTAGCTAGGAATAATTTTAAACATGATTAACTTTCGAATTAAATCTTATTACTAGGAAAGGTGAGATTTAGTTGCACGAATTCATGTTTTGGAACCACCATGTCATGGAATTATCTGAAAGCACGAAGTTATTGGTGGGATAGGAATGACTTGTGGAACACAAAGGAGTGCTGCGCACATGAAGTAGTTGCGAGGAACATGCGTGACGTGACACACTGCTATTTGCTGAAGGAAGTTTCCTTAACAAGAAATTGAGGATATCTTCAAATCTAATCTGGAGGATTTCGAGATCTTGGAGGATATGGAAATTAGGTTATAGGGTGTACACTATAAATACACGCCCTAGGTGTTAGGTTTAGATACCGCTTTTGATAATTATTTTATTGATCGTTGCTAGAAGCGTAGATCAATTTCTAGTGAGTGAACAAACAAGATTGTCACAGGGCTGTTGCTGTGTAGATTAAGGATTGGTTAGTGACGGGTATGTGTTAGACTGCGTGTTAATCTGATTAAACAGATCTGTAAAAGATTGTTTAAGTGATTCTTAATAAAGAAAATAGAGTTTTCTTGTTTGTTCTTGTGTTGCTTGCGTTCTAGTTATTACATTTGGTATTAGAGCAGGTGATCAAAACGAGTGTAAGAATGCAAGGGAAGCACGAGATGGTGTTGCTTCAAAAACCTTTGATGCTGGATGAACAGGGATATGGAAGATGGAAGGTTTGAATGATGCAACTAATCAGAGGTCAAGTTGAAGATGCATGGAAAACTGTTGAAGACGGATGGGAGGCTCCATATGACACGACATAGACTTGTGAGAAGATCACAAAACCAAAGGTTCGTTGGACAACAGATGAGAAAAACCTGTCTAATTTCAATGCACGGGCTCTGAATGCTATATTTGGTGTTGTGGATAATGATGAATTCAAGATTTTTCAAGGATGTGAATCTGCTAAAAAGGCCTGGGAGATTCTGCAGAAAGCACACAAAGGTAACGCAAGTGTTAAGAGAACAAGGCTGGATCAATTAGCATCTGAATTTGAATTAATGCGGATGGATCCTGAGGAATCGCAAGTGAAGCAAAAACTCTGGGTAAAACATACAAAGACAAGAAACTAGTTAAAAAGTCGGTCTGTCCATGTAATCCGCTACACACAAGGCTGTTATGAGAGTCTCTGGTAACACAGACACACTGAAGTTTGAGTACTTGATTGGAATGCTGAAATCAGAGGAGATGGAAGTTGCTGAAGATCTCAGAATTAATGGCAAAGGTATTACATTCAAGGCTGATGAAACACAAGATCAACTTCCAGAAATTTGGGAAATTCTTGCTTTGATGGCCAAGAATTTTGAAAAAGCACTAAAACGTGTTTAGAAAGGCAAAGGTAGAGAGACAGATCAGTGGAACAGAGGTGAGACAGAGAAGTCTGGGAACAGTGATCAGTCGAACAGAGGTAACACAGAGAAGTCAGGAAACAAATTCCATAAAAATCAATAGGACAAGCCTGATAATAGACATGAGATATAGTGTTTCGAGTGTAATGGTATGGTCACATAAAAACTGATTGTCCTCTTGCTAAACGCAGAGAGATGAAGTGCACAGAGTGCAAGGGAATGAGACACTTGAGGTCTGAATGTTCTAATCAGCAAAAAGGCAAGGGAAGAGCCTTTGTAAGCTTCACTGATTCTGATTTGCCTGAAACAGAAAGTGAAGAAGAAAATCTGTTAAACTTCATGGCATATACTACAAAGAATAGCAACAACTCAAGTAGTTCTGAATCTGAGACTAACGATGATGAGGAACTTGATCCTAAGGATGACTATCACATCCTGTACGACAGCTGCGTTATTTTGAGCAATGACAAGCTGCGACTTACACAAGAGAAACTCATGCTTGAGTTTAAGATAAGCCTGTTGGAGGACGAACACAAAGAAAAACCAATTGGTGAAAAGCTTCTGCTGTCTGAGAAAGAGTGGTTCGACAAGAGATTGAAAGTGCTTCAACAAGAGTATGAAAAGGAGAAGGAGAAAGTTGTTACGATGGAGAAAAAATTGAATGAGAATCATAAGAAAATCAGGATGCTGAACAACGGTGGGAAGAAACTGGATGAGATCATGTCAATGGGAGTAACTGGTTCTCAGCACTATGGTCTTCGTTATCAATCTCGTAGACAATCTTCAGGACAGACGTATGACAAACCTGTTATTTTCGTCAAGAGTTCAGTCAATCATGAAGCAGAGGTTATATAGCCAGCAGTTGCTGTACAGAAACCTGTTTTGCAAAAGGCCAGACTACAGAATACTATCACTCCTGAGTTAAGACCTGCAATTGCACAAAAAGTGTAGAAAATATCTAAGAGAGGAAGAAGAATGTTCAATTGCTTCCATTGTGGTAAGGCTGCTTACACACGATCGTTCTGCTTTAAGTTCAAGGAAAATGTCAAACAGTTGTGGAAAATAAGTAACTGCTTTGTTGAGCCTACAAAATTTTGTAAAGTCTGGGTTGCAAAACAAGATTTGTGTGATTAGAACTTCAGGCTGAGTCAGAAGAATCACAAAAAGATCTGTGAAGACACATAAGAAATCAATCTATGTTGTAACCTGTCCATTGTTCAGATTGAGGATGAAGAGGACACTGCAAAGGTTGCTTACACATCATCTCTGTATGACGTTAACAATCCTTGGTACTTTGACAGTGGTTGCTCTCATCATATGACAGGAGATCCATGATCTCTGTCAGGATACACATATTTAACAACGAGAAAAGTGACATTTGGAGATGGTGCAAAAAGAGCAATCAAGGGAAAAGGCTGTTTAGAGCGTGATGATCAACCTTCTTTGGTAAATGTCAATTATGTTGAAGGGGTAAAGACAAATTTGATTAGCATAAGCCAACTCTGTGATGATGGATTGAAAGTCATCTTTACCAAAACTGAGTGTCAAGCAGTTGATGAAAACAACAATACTGTTCTGTTTGACATCAGATTAGGTAACAATTGTTACATGTGGAAAGCATTGCAATCATGTCAGTCAGTCGTTGCATAAGATTTGGAGTTGTGGCACAGACGCCTTGGTCATATGAACACACAAAGTTTGGTGAAGATTGTACAAGCTTGTGTGGTACGTGGTGTACCACAGCTGAGTGAAAAGACATATTTCGTTTGTGAAGGGTGCAACAAGGGGAAGCAAATAAAGGTAAATCACAAGAAGGTTCCTGACATCGGATCTAAAAAGACACTTGATTTAGTTCACATGGATCTCATGGGTCCAGTACAAGTTAGGAGCATAAATGGAAAGAAATATGTCTTCGTGTTGGTTGACGACTTTTTGTCTATATACATTTGGGTTCGGTTCTTGAGAGAGAAATCTGATGCGGTTGAGAGCTTCAAGATTCTAGCTTTGCAACTCCAAACTGAGAAAAGAGGCATCATTCAAATTCAGAGCGATCATGGTGGAGAATTTCAGAATGAAGAATTTGAGGGCATTGATTTTGATGAGACATTTGCACCAGTTGCTCGCCTTAAGTCCATTAGGCTGTTTCTTGGGATGGCTTGTGTGCTCAACATAAGGTTGTATCAGATGGACGTGAAGAGTGAATGGTTTTCTACAAGAAGAAGTGTATGTGTCACAACCTAAGGGTTTTGAAGATCTCTATTTTCCAGATCATGTCTACAAGCTCAAGAAGGCAATGTATGTGCAAAAACAAGCTCTACGAGCTTGGTATGAGAAACTAACTCAGTTTCTGTTGGACAACGAGTTTCAGCGAGGAACTGTGGACAAAACTCTGTTTATTCATAATTCTGGTACAGCTCTGTTGATTGTTTAAATCTATGTTGATGATATCATTTTTGGTAGCACTCAACAGGATCTGGTTAACAAGTTTGTGAAAACCATGACGAAGGAGTTTGAAATGAGCATGGTTAGAGAGCTGAGTTACTTCTTAGGTTTTGAAGTCACTCAAATTGTTGATGGTATCTTTATTTCACAAAGTACCTATGCTAAGAACTTAATTAAGCGGTTTGAGATGCAGACAAGTAAGACAACTCGCACGCCTATGAGTACAACAAGTAAACTGTCTAAGGATGAAGTGGGAACCAAGGTTGATACAAAGCTATACAGGGCTGTGATTGGCAGTCTTTTGTATCTGACAGCCACCAGACCAGATCTGTGTCATAACGTAGGTGTCTGTGCACGCTATCAAGCGAATCTGTGTTTGTCCCATCTGGCTGCAGTCAAACGGATCATTAAATACGTAAAAGGTACAATTGATCATGGTTTGTACTATAAAAAACATACTAACCAGAATCTTGTAGGTTTCTGTGATGCTGATTGGGCAGGTGCCATCGATGATCGGAGAAGCACATCTGGAGGTTGTGCAAGAATCAGTCTCATTTCCTAGCATAGCAAGAAACAGACATGTGTCACACTGTCCACTACAGAGGCAAATTACATAGCTATGGAAAGTTGTTGCACACAATTACTGTGGATGAAACAAATGCTTGCTGACTATGGTATAACCTTTGAAACCATGTTGGTAGACTGTGACAACACTAGTGCAATCAAAATTTCAAAAAATTATGTTCAACACTCTCGAACTAAACACATAGACATTAGGCATCACTTCATAAAAGAATTGGTTGAAGGAAAACTTGTTGAATTTCACCATGTTGCATCTGAGAAACAGTTGGCTGATATATTCACAAAACCGCTTGAGTTAAATTGCTTCAATAACCTGAAAATTTCTCTGAGCATTTGTGAACACTAACTGTCTTGTTCATTAAGGGATTGATGCAACATGGATAATTGCACAGAGCTGTCTATGGAAAATAGATTCCTGTCATGCTGGACTGTGTAACCTTAAAACGTTTTCGTGGAATAGAAAGTCAGAGAGCTGAAAGGAGACACTCATTTACTGTCATTTTGAGCATTTGTACAAGGTTCAGTGGTTGAGAAGTCAAATGATACCACTGATCCCACATAAAATTCAAAACGAGTTGTTAGCAACATAAGAAAGTAAAAAAAAAAAAAAACAACGAAAAAAAAACAACAACTAACACTCTTGTCTGTTCACTCTCCAAAAGTACTCCAGCTGCCTGCTGTACGTTGGTTACACAGGACTTAAAGCATGACAGTGTGAAAGACTAGCCACTGGGCATCTTCCTTGTAAATGACTCTGAGCATATCCTGTGGCATTGTGAACTTAGTGGATCAAGGTATGTTGTTGTTACAAATCTTTGAGTGACTGACCAATGAACCTAGTTATGATTGTTGTTTCTTGGTATGCTTGTGATGGATTTCCGCTTGTTTACTCTCCTATGCATTAAATGTTTTTGACTGCTTGATGTTTGTGGTGTATAAACAATTAAACATGTGCTTGAACTGTGTTTCACAGAAGTGTGTTATGTTTCACAGTGACTTGAACTGCAAACTGGTTGATGCTGCAGGCTGTGCAAACCAAACTGAATTGTGTTCTGGGCTTCATTATTTTTATCTAATTGTGCACTCAAGCAGAGAGATATTGATGTTCGTGACAACAGTGAGGGAGATATTGTTCGTGACAACAATAAGGGGATACTGCTCTTTTTAACAGTTGTGTTGGAACGATATGTGCAGGTTTCTTTGTATGGACTAATTTTGGCAGGAAGTCTTTGAAGCATGAGGAGCTTGAGTTGACACATTCATATAAAAAGGGGTAGATTGAAAGCATGAAGTTGTTGGTGCGAAAGGAATGATTTGTGGAACACAAAGGAGGTTACGCACATGAAGCAGTTGCGAGGAACAGGCGTGACGTGACACACTGCTATTTGCTGAAGGAAGTTTCCTTAACAAGATATTGAATATCTTCAAATCTAATCTGGAGGATTTCAAGATCTCGGAGGATATGAAAATTAGGTTATAGGGTGTACACTATAAATACACGTCCTAGGTGTTAGGTTTAGATACCGCTTTTGAGAATTATTGTATTGATCGTTGCTAGAAGCGTTGATCGAGTTCTGGTGAGTGAACAAATAAGAGTGTCGTAGGGCTGTTTCTGTGTCAGCAGACTGTGTAGATTAGAGATTAGTCAGTGACGAGTTTGTGTTAAACTGCGTATTAATTTGATTAAACAGATCTGTAAAATATTGTTTAAGTGATTCCTAATAAACAAAAGAGAGTTTTCTTGTTTGTTCCTGTGTTACTTACATTCTAGTTATTTCATTATCATCTCAACTATGGTGTCTATGCTTCTTTATTGCTGAATATCCTTTATGATACGTTTCTAAAAAATTACTATGGTATATTTCTTCACACTCTGTTTGTTTATGTAAATATATATACAAGTTCTCTTTTGATTTATCTGTTTCTGCAGGATACCTCTTGTGTATCTTCGGAGAAAACCTTGATGAAACTGCTATGAAGAAAGTACATAACATAATGTCGCGGCACTACAAGGGGTCATGATCATGCTAACGCTCATGCCCATCACGACTTATTCAATGCAAATCACGAGTTCTTCAAGATGCATGCTGGAGGATTTTGGAGAAGATATGTTGTCATCAGGTGGCTGGTGAGCTATGGATATATACTACTGGCAAATGCGTTACACATGAGTCAGATTATCAACTTTAAATATCTTATTAGTAGATGAGCTTTTCTCATTCCCGGTATACTTGTTTACACATAAGTCTTAAATGTTAATGTTACAGTTAGGGCATCTCCAACCCCACTCTATATCCTACACCAAACTCTATTTTAGAGTAAAATCTGCTCCAACCCCACTCTATTTTCAACACAAAAATAGCGTAAACCTATTTTTTACTCCAAATATAGAGTAATCCTATTTTCCACTCTATTTTAGAGTTGAACTTTTTTATTTATAAACTAGTCCTTGTCATTTTAAGTTATTTTATTTTAAGAACTATAATAATTTATTTAACAAACAAAATTTCAGAATCTTATAATACCTTTTTAAATATAAAATACAATGACATAAAACCATAAACTGATAATAAATAATAATTAAAAAACATTAAAAACTGAAATTAAAATACATAATATAAATTAAAAACAACAACAATTACTAATTTTATGAGTTAATAATCCGGTAAATCGTTTCCGGATCCACCCAAATTATTAAAATACTGTCCAAACGAATCAGGTTGAGGTGGATCTTGTTGATATTGTTGTTGTTCGACCCTTTTTCGATAAATCCTTGTTTGTTCACTTTGAACATATGCACGAAGATTTGGATCCGGTATCGAGTTCAAAACTTTCTTGCTCGATTTAGACAAATTAAAAATATAGACGCTCATTTTTCACTTCGAAATGCGTTAATTGATCACCTATGGGAAAAATATATGAATGATGATGAATAAATTTAAATATATTTTCTTTTGTTATTTTTATGTGGTGTATTGTGTTTTTTATATTAATAATTTTTTTTTTGTTATTTAAATTCTATTTTGTTTTGATATTTTTGTGTTGTTATTCTATGGTTAGTTATAAATATTTTCATAATTTTTAGAAGTTTTGAAAGAAAAAAAAATTAGTGGGTTAATTTTTAAGTTCTATAAATAAAGTGTATTATTTAGCAATTAATAACAAACTTGAAAATAAGAATATACTTAGAATATTCTTTTTAGAGTGAAAAATAGAGTAATACATTGGAGAGAAATCCAACTCTATTTTAGAGTTACTCTATTATAGAGGAAAAAATAGTGCAATACATTGGAGATGCTCTTAGTGTGGGTTTTAGTATCATACTTCTTTTCTCACTCGCTTTTAGTATCATAAGAAACTTCTTTTCAATTGAAATGTAATTAATGCCATTGTATACAATAAATGAAAATATAAGATGATCCAGTTCTATTTCATATCTTATCGTCTTTTCTCTTATTATTTTTGTTAACCTTAATATATGAACTCTTTTCTAATGAAGATATTGATAACCGAAAAATACAGAAAACCACGAATATAGTGTACAAGTACGTATTTCAAAACATTTAAATTATCTTTTTTATTTATTTTATCTTTAATGTTCTTGTCTTTCGATCTATCTTTTTAGATATTGTTTAGCTATTCAATTTGGCAAACCATACTCTATAATTCCCTTTTATTTTTATATCAATATTTTTTTTACTTCTCAAAGTGAAATAAAGTTTTTAAAAATAAGAAATTCGAGAGAGTAAAATTGATTTTTTTTTTTAATTTTTTCAATATTTACTCTAATGTTTATCTTTTTGGAATAATAAAAAAAAATTCTGGAGATGAATGATACCACTTGTTCACGTTATCACATTTTGAACATGTGATTTGGTTATTTTACCATTCAAATTATTCATTAAGTTTTCAAATTTTGCAAAAGTGATTTCGTTATATACGAGTAGCATTTTAAAAATAATTAAAAACATGATTAATTTACTAAAATTTGCTTTTCAGCATTTTTTAATTATTCTATAGAAACTTAATTCAATTAAGTTCTTGCTACTAAAAATTAGTTAGTTATTCTGCTATTAATCTAACATACCAGTCAATCAACTTTGTTTCTTTATCTACAAAGATGCTTTCCCATTTTCATATTTTTCTTTGACTTCATTCTATTATTGTTTCCTATTATTATATAAAATATATATTTAAATTACCTTTTTAGTAAAATGTTTCCTTTTTCTTACATAAAAAATATAGAAGTTGTATTATTGTTTCGAAATTATATTTATTTCATTTTAATCGAATATAATACAAATCTAAACTTCTGACTTATGTCAAAATCGATTTAATTTTTAGTAGATATTTCTTTCAACTTCATATAATCAAAAATTAATCGTGACTCAAAGGAAAAACTAAGATTCGCTTAACCCATCTTAATATTTATTGAACAGCCACAATTAAGCTTAGCAAAGATGTAAGAACTAGCACGATGTGAAACATATAACAAGCATATCACACTCAACTTAATTTTTTCACTTTTCATTTGACAAAATTTTTTAACCAACTAAAATCGATACAATATAAATAAACCGAACCGAACTCAACAAGAGAAAACAAAAGATTAAAAGAGAATAAGAAATGAGTTAAACTTTTCATACTTCTCAGAATTAAATAATGGCCTATTCTCATACTCTATATTTTCATGATATACAAACGATTTGAAAAAAAAACTTTAAGATTGTTCATAAATGATGAGCTTTACTTTGGGTTTTGGTGATGATCCTGTTGCTTCTACATTTGGTATGATTCAATTGGCTCCATGAAATCTTTAATTTCTGAAGTTGTGGCCATATCAACTCCAAAAAGTATGAAACTAGTGGTTATAAGTTCTTATATTGGTTAAACCATTCTTTTCCACATTTGCATTATTTATTATTTGCATCAGTTTCTAGTCCCAGCCATGCCCAAAGAGAACTACACCAACGACCAAATGGTTCAACCAATAAAAGAAAATATAACCACTTATGCAACCACTAGTTTCATATTTTGTTTGGAGTTGATCTAACCACATCTTCAGAGATCAAAGATCCTATGGAGCCAATTGAATCATACAAAAAACTGAGATTTCTAAACTCTCTCAAGATAAAAAGTTTAACCGTACCCTTACTCTGACATCACCAAAACAGATCCAAAGCACGCAATTCTAATCTACCAGAAGTCGTACCAAGGTAAGCATAATATCATCATCATCATCATCATCCTCTACCAAAACAAAGCAGCAATTAGTTTAATTTTAACATTACAAAACCCAAATATTACACTGTTAATAGCCTTTTTTATGAAAATGACTTACCTTTTGTTAGATATATAGTTCTCTACCTTTGGTTTTTGCTCAGACTTTACAACTAACCATCTTCTACGTGGACATAAATCATCAAATGTTCCTAGATCTGTGGATTAATAAGATTGAGAATTACTAAGCATGCTTGCATAAGAAACATAACCAAAGAGCTTAGTAAATATCAAATCTTGTCCTTCCTTCAAAGCAAGAGCCTATCAGAAAAGTAAAAAAAATGAATCAAGTTAAGAGTAAATCATTACAGATCATAATTTGACTATCAAGCTATAGAGAGCAATTATCATACCATTTCAATGGTTGAATAAAACTCGAAAACCTAACTTACATTTCTAGATTTTTCTGTGGCTATATCAATGCTTGTACCCTGAGGAATGAAGCCTTAAACTGAATCTCCTTTTTTAGTTGGTCACTGGAGTTGGCTTTCTTCCTCTTGCCCACAACTTTCTTCTTCTCATTAAAAACATCTGTTCCATAACCATAAAATTCGTTAGTCTCTCCTTTATATAAGACAACTTATATTCTTAAAAAGTTCTCACCAAATATTTCCACTTCTGTCCCTGGAAAAGATTCACTGTTGCCACTACTACCTTCATCGGAAGCATCAATCAGCATAAACCATATGGATCAAGTAAGCATAATAAATAGACATAAGCTAAAGATCACTAAATTCAGGATTTGTATAATTTATTTCAGCACCAGTTTCGGCTTCCTCTAGTAAGCAAACTTTTCAGGCCTTTCAACTTTAAGAAGCTCATAAACTAAAGCAAACCTACATGCTTTAGCTTTGTGTACCAAAATGCCAGTGGGATCTAGCCCTCGGCTTACCCTGTAAAATCTTTACAAGTATTTTAGAAAAAGCTATCTTTCCATTAATAATGCTCAAATCTCAAAGAAATTTAATTACTTCCACACACTGCAGATTGTGGATGCCTCTGGATTGAGGACTTATCCAATCATCCAACTTTAATTTGCTACTTCTTCTGCATTCTAACTATACATATTATTCAAATAAAAAAAACATAATAAAAAAATAAAGAACCAAGATAAAAAAAAACCTATTTGATAAGCATTTATAACAAAATTTATTGGGACATAGCTTGTTCTTCTTCTTCATGACCTTGCAACTTAGGAAGCAATTTAGGAGGAAGATTTGGATAATTGAATGAGAAGACTGTAAAATAATAGTTGAAGTAAGTCTGAAATCTAAGAGGTGTTCCCCTCTACTTATATAAGAGGTAACAATTCAAAAAGAGGGAGAAAATATATTCAATATGGCAACATATTCAGTTTTTAAATCATTTGTTTGACTGTATTTTATTTTATGACAAAGCTCTCATTGGTGTTAATTTAGGGATTTATAGAAACACAATCTTCTATTTCCTTTTTTGTATCTAAATTGGCATAATTGTTTTTTTTAAAATTGACTTTGACTGAAAATTTATATAATACAATGAGTAAAATGAAGAAAAGGTAAAAAAAATATTTGACTTGTATAATAGGATGGTAGAAGAATATTAAGAAAGAATCTTTAGATTATGCATAACCTATGGACATTTATCCAAAAAAAAAATATTTTGGTCAAATCATGTAGCATTGGTGATACTTTGGAAAATTATTAAATAATTTCAAGAATGATTAGATTTTTTTCCTTTTCTAAAGATTTATTTTTAACTATTATTCTACCATCCTATTATACAAGTCAAATACAAAAATATTTTCTTCATTGTACCATTTATAGTTTATAAATTACCAGTCAAAGTCTATTTTGTATTTTCTTATGATAATTTATTTACAAAAGAGAATGATTTTTTTCCTACAAATCCCAAATTCTGCACCTATGAGGATAAGCATAAAATTGAAAACAACCCCAAAAAGGATAAATCTGAAAGAATTTTCATTATTTTTTTCCTTTGTTAAAAGTTTTAGAAAATTACATCAAAATTAAATTATATTAAAAATATCATCAAAATTTTAAATTAATGTTTATAAACATTTTAAACATAACATATTTATCAGGGTTATTCTTGAAAATACCACACAAAAATTATTTTATTTTTAAAGGTACCGCAGTATATATTTATAAATTATATTTATCATTATATATATATATCTTAAAAATTATATTTGGAAGTATCCAAGTCGGTTTTGGATATCATGCTTTTTAAAATTAAAATATTTGGATCCAGATCCGACAGTTTCATATATTATCTTTCAGATTGGATTGGATTAGATTTCGAATAATTTTCCACCTCTAAAGATAATGTATATTTATCGAATACTGTTTTTCGAAGATGTTTTTATATTGAATTTAGATGATTTTGTAATACCAAATTTGAATTATTTTATATTATAATTGAAAAATTAAGATTAAAAACATCAAAATCAAGAAATCAAATAGTAATTATAAAAATAAGATAATCAAAGAGTTTTCAATAATAAGACAACCAAAAAAAAAAGGCAAATATTTGAAAACTTCAAATGAAATCGAATGAATGTAAAATATCTTACAAGTTTTTTATTAGCACATACCTTTTGCAAAATAATTTAACCGAGTCGAGATTTCTTCACTGATGCGATCGAAATCTCACAAACTTTGTTAAGATATGTTTTCGCTACGTTTGCTATAAAAAAAAATACAGCAGATATAAACACATAAAAAACAGCGAATTGGATCCTTTTATAGAACCAAAAAAATAACCTAGGTGACTTAAAGTTGAAACATGTCAAACGACGTCGAATAGACTAGTATTTGTACGATGTCGTTTGGCATGCTTTAATTTTGTGCGGCGTAGAAGAAGTTTTAAATATACCAATCTTTTAATGTATTATACGATGTCTTTTGGCATGTTTCAGTCTTTGCATTGTCTAAGATAATTTTTTGGTTCTATCTTCTCTGTAAATAAAATCTGGAATCAAACAAGATGGAGAAAAGGAATGACATTCAAGAAATTATGTCAAGATTTTTAGGTGGGTTCTTTTAGTGGAAGGATTCTCACAACTTCCACTATGCATAAGATTTGAGGAAAATAAATAAAAAATCTATAACTATATTTGTTCTACAAACGTTAAATGTTTTCACATGTCTCCAAATAGCTTGTATATGGTTTTGTTATAAGTTTATAAGGTTTTGTTATAAGTTCGAAAACATATATTTTTTCTTTTTTATCATTCATTTATCATCTAATTTAATGGCAATTGATGTTAAGTGGAACTAATATACAAAGACACAATATGGGGTTTATCCTGTAAAACAACTACGTTAGATTCTGAAATTAAAATCTTTCACTTCGAACAAAATACTCAGCACTGAGAGATAGTATATCCAACCCCAAACTGATGTAACACAACAACGCCTCTCCGCCTGTCTCCCTCAATCCCATAATCAAATTTCATTCATTTGTTGCGTCTCTACTCCTTTCTCCATTCTCCTCACTCCAGTTCCTTGAGAAACTCAATGTTGTCCACAAATAAATGTAAAGCCAAAAGTCGCAAACTCGATATTCAATGCTCTTTCCATCAACATGAATCTATCTTAGCACACCAATATCTTACCGATTTCCAACCATCAGGATCCAAACACGCAATGATCTTCGTGCTTATATTTGGTAAGAGTTTTATAGCTTATGCAGTTTTTTATACACATCATATGTCCCTATTGCAATCTGACAGTAATCAAATAAGCAAACAAGTTAAGAAAATGGCTACCCTCCAGTTGAAAAGGAATTTAGATGAACGGAATGTCAAATTTCTCTTACCTGAGCGAGCACAAGCATTTCCTTTATCATAGTCAGTGACATCATAGTTATATGTCAGCTCTAGGACAAGAAATTTATCTTCTGGACCATATCCCATCATTGCTATTGTGTACTGCAAATAACCACTAACGGTAAGTGAGTTTATACAAAATACTAAATCAAATCGATCGAACATATACTAGTAGCAAGTTTTGCATGTCAAGATATATAGATAAGGGAAGTTTAAGGTAGCATGGGTACTAAGAATAAGATTTGTGAGCCATTGCAAGTTACCCTGTACTCTGGATGTCTCTTGTTCGTAGAAGTTCCATTCCAAAAGCCTATAAAGAAAGCAATAGCATATATGATCAGAGGATAGGAATGCATTCTGATAAGAGAAATAGAAAATATATCAGATCAAACATTTACTTTTCAGGCTATAAACTATCACATCTCAAAACAATTTCACAGGACTCACTTTCTCATAGAACCTTTTTGCCTTATCGAGATCACCAACACAGAGCATAACTCGGCAAAGAATTTTTGGTGTAGGGCCCTGAGTTTGAAATAGCACATGGCGACTCATGGCGATTTTTGCATAGCCTTGCGCCATGCGCCATGGCGCAATAATGCGCACGCCATGTGGATCAGTTCTATAAACATAGGTCTAAGATAGAAGTAATCACATATTCAGCAACATATCCAATTCAATTCCAAACATGAAATAGAACCAAATCCAAACTTCAAAATCCCAAAATACGAAAACATGAATATCCAAATCAAAGTTTGAAAAACCAAATCAAAACATTAAATTCCAAAATACCAAAATACTAAAAAAACTCTAAAAATCAGAATCAGAATTTTCATGGCTATTGTACTCCTCATTTTCTTCGTAACCGAAATAATCTGCTCCTAAATCCTCTTCTACCTCATCCTCATTATCATCATCAACCAATGACAAAACACTAGTAGATGGGCCATATCTCTTGCTGCCAGTACGAGATGCTTGAGGAATGGTCTGAGTTGAATTTGTAGCAATTCCCTTTCCTTTGTCAGTTTTGCCCGAACTTAAACCTCTTGCTCCTCTAGTAAAATAGCTAGGATCTTCAGCACCTGCAGCTTGGCTCACGTCCTTCCAAGTTAAGTCATCATCTTTGAACACAAAATCATTTTCATCATTAGATGAGTCTCCATCCATTCGTCCAATTAACCACTCATTACTTTCATCTATTTCTTCTAAGAGAATTGGATCTGTGGCATCACTTCTCTTGAGTCGACGTTGCAAAGCACGGTTGTACTTCACAAAAACCATGTCACTCAATCGATTTTGAGCTAGTCGATTTCTTCTCTTCGTATGAAGAAGCTGAAAAACTCCCCAATTTCTTTCACAGCCAGTTGCACTACAAGTAAGACTTAGGACCTTCACGGCAAAGTCTCTGAGATTTGGAGCACCAGATCCATAACACGACCACCATTCTGCTGGTACTTTGATATCTCTTTGTCTAATAGCCATGGGAAGACAAAAGAGACCAGTAGCGTTTTTAAAAGAATCCAGCTCTACCATTATCTTGTTTTGAATTTTAGCATCTGGAACCAACCTTTCAATGCAATTATACAAACCTGTCTCCACTTCCTCGCAACGTACATCAGCAGAATATGCGTAGTGAATCGCCGGATTAAGGAAATAACCGGCTGCATGCAAAGGCCGATGAAGCTGAATATCCCATCTTCTGTCAATGATCTCGAAGGCTTTTTTGTATTTCTCTTCTCTCATGTTGAAACTCTTTGAAATTGCCTCTTTAGCTCTATCCATAGCTGCATAAATGTATCCCATAGCAGGTTTTTTCTCTCCATCAACCATCCTAAGCACTTTGACAAGAGGACTCACCAACTTAAGAGCATACAAAATATCTCTCCAAAAGCTCTCTTGCACTGAGTTTGAAATAGCACATGGCGACTCATGGCGATTTTTGCATAGCCTTGCGCCATGCGCCATGGCGCAATAATGCGCACGCCATGTGGATCAGTTCAATAAACATAGGTCTAAGATAGAAGTAATCACATATTCAGCAACATATCCAATTCAATTCCAAACATGAAATAGAACCAAATCCAAACTTCAAAATCCCAAAATACGAAAACATGAATATCCAAATCAAAGTTTGAAAAACCAAATCAAAACATTAAATTCCAAAATACCAAAATACTAAAAAAACTCTAAAAATCAGAATCAGAATTTTCATGGCTATTGTACTCCTCATTTTCTTCGTAACCGAAATAATCTGCTCCTAAATCCTCTTCTACCTCATCCTCATTATCATCATCAACCAATGACAAAACACTAGTAGATGGGCCATATCTCTTGCTGCCAGTACGAGATGCTTGAGGAATGGTCTGAGTTGAATTTGTAGCAATTCCCTTTCCTTTGTCAGTTTTGCCCGAACTTAAACCTCTTGCTCCTCTAGTAAAATAGCTAGGATCTTCAGCACCTGCAGCTTGGCTCACGTCCTTCCAAGTTAAGTCATCATCTTTGAACACAAAATCATTTTCATCATTAGATGAGTCTCCATCCATTCGTCCAATTAACCACTCATTACTTTCATCTATTTCTTCTAAGAGAATTGGATCTGTGGCATCACTTCTCTTGAGTCGACGTTGCAAAGCACGGTTGTACTTCACAAAAACCATGTCACTCAATCGATTTTGAGCTAGTCGATTTCTTCTCTTCGTATGAAGAAGCTGAAAAACTCCCCAATTTCTTTCACAGCCAGTTGCACTACAAGTAAGACTTAGGACCTTCACGGCAAAGTCTCTGAGATTTGGAGCACCAGATCCATAACACGACCACCATTCTGCTGGTACTTTGATATCTCTTTGTCTAATAGCCATGGGAAGACAAAAGAGACCAGTAGCGTTTTTAAAAGAATCCAGCTCTACCATTATCTTGTTTTGAATTTTAGCATCTGGAACCAACCTTTCAATGCAATTATACAAACCTGTCTCCACTTCCTCGCAACGTACATCAGCAGAATATGCGTAGTGAATCGCCGGATTAAGGAAATAACCGGCTGCATGCAAAGGCCGATGAAGCTGAATATCCCATCTTCTGTCAATGATCTCGAAGGCTTTTTTGTATTTCTCTTCTCTCATGTTGAAACTCTTTGAAATTGCCTCTTTAGCTCTATCCATAGCTGCATAAATGTATCCCATAGCAGGTTTTTTCTCTCCATCAACCATCCTAAGCACTTTGACAAGAGGACTCACCAACTTAAGAGCATACAAAATATCTCTCCAAAAGCTCTCTTGCATAAGATATTGTTTCACTTTCCTTGCTCCTCCTTCCTTTGGACATTTAGACTCATCCCATTCAGTAGAAGTAATCAGCTGCTTCAAACCTTTTTGTTGTTTGTGAAACTGTGACATGGTTATGAAAGAAGTAGCAAACCTTGTAATAGCCGGCCTGTGCAGATTTCTTTGTTTCGTGAATCTTCTCATCATGTTCACAAGAGGGACATGGTTATAAATATAGACATTCATGAAAATGCACTTCTTCATAGCATTCTTCACTTTCGGGATTTGCCCAATGTCCTCTAGCATTAGATCAATGCAGTAAGCAGCACATGGAGTCCAATAGAGTTTTGTTCTTTTCGCCATTAGCAAGTCTCCAGCTTTGACATAGATAGATGCATTGTCCGTGACAACTTGAACCACATTTTCTTCTCCAATTTCTTCTACCATATCATCCAGCAACTGAAACAACAATGTTGCATTTTTTGAAACTTCTGAAACATCTTTTGATTTGATGTAAACAGACCCCTTTGGAGAATTGACGAGAAAGTTAACAATATATTTCTTAGCAATTGTATCACGCCATCCATATGACATAATAGTGCAGCCTCTAGATTCCCACTCTTTTTTGTTCTCTACAATCTGAGTTAGAGTGTTGTCTACTTCTTTCTGAAGAAGAGGAACTCGTAGTTCATACATGCTTGGTGGTTTCAAGCCCATTCAATACTGCCCAATCAACTCAATCATCTCACCAAAACTAGGATAAGTAACAGCGTTAAACGCAAGACCAGCATCATAAAACCACCTAGCTATACCTGCACAAACTTTTGCCCTTAACTCTTTATCACAAGCTCCAAAAATACCTTTTCTATCTTTTCTTCCTTGCAAAACATCTGTCGGAGGAGAAGTGACAAACTTGTCCAATGGACCTCTAACTTTTCTCTTTTTAGGCTGCACTTTTTGACTCGGCACATCGTCAGATTCTTTCTCATCATCATACTCGTCATCTTCAACGTCAACTGGTTCATACGCCATTCTACTAGCTGCTCTTTCTTCTTCCCTTTTCATCATGTAGTTCCTTACTTCAGTTTTCACATGGTCTGGACATAATTTGCAACTTTTGGCATTCCTATAACCCCCAACCAAGTGTTGCTTTAGACGTGATATTCCTCCATTAGTCACTTTCATACAAAAAATACACTTCCAAGAATTATTGTTGTTGCCAACAATATTTCCATATTTTCTGCCTATATCTGTTACTCTACCATTACCATCAGTTGTTCCTCTTGCATCATGAGATTCATGACCAGACATTGTTCTGTGATATAAAGTTATAGAATAGAAGAGAAAAGAGGAGATCAAAACAGAGTTGAAGAGAAGATAAAACAGAGTAGAAAAGAAGAGAAAAGAGAGTAGAAGGGAAGAGAAAACAGAGTAATTGAGAAGAGAAAAGATATCAAAACAGAACACAAACCTTAAGAGTTATTAGACGAGAGATCAGAAACCAAGGGGTGAAGCTAGGATGGAAGAGAATAGAAACAGTGTCGTAACTCGTAACAATGTTTTTTCTACTTAGGGTTTTTAAAATTAACTTTATAAAGATATATATAAGAATGTGTTTTTAACCCTAATTTTATCAAAACTAAACGTTTTGTAAAAAATCAATGTGTCATCGCAATAAGCGCTTTTAGCACATCATAGATTAAAAGAAAAGCGCACTTGGCGCTCGCCATACGTAAAACGCTATGCCATGGAGGTCTAAGGTGATGAGGACATCGCCATAGTGCGCCATGCGCCATGGCGAGAATATAGCGCGCCTTTTCAAACTAAGGTAGGGCCTCTTTCCAAGTGTTCAAATTTGTAACCATCAGGATCTTCAATGAATGTGATTACAGTTATAACACCTTTGATAGGACCAGGCTCCCGGGTCACTTTGTCCCCTTTGGCTTTTACAAGCTCCACAGTCTTCGCCATCTTCTTGGAAAGAAAGTTCACTTCTTAGAAATAAAACCATGTCGTGAAAAGAGTAAAATCCAGACACATCAAACACTGTCTCAAAGAAAGGACATAATTTCATATAGATTATAGAGGCTCACATCGTCAACAGCAATACCAAAGTGACCAAAACCAGTGTCGATGTCATACTTGTCAACTCCATAATCTATAAACAAATTTATATTAAGAAGGGTAGGTGTAACATCCCAAACCATAATTTATATATATTATGGCCAGGATCACAAGTTGACGTACACTTCGAATGATCCGGCCTAGGTTCTATCACAAAGCTAGCGTTCCTAGCCAAACCATCCTCTGTATAGTCCCTTCCGAACCCGATATTAGGCTTGCCAACCCTTTACCGAGAACGGAAGTTGTGACGGCTCGGACAAAGCCTTATCATCATTCCAACACCATTATAATTAAAATATCACTTTATTACTTAATTATACAAAACATCAGAGTTACACAGCGTTCAAACATTTTATCGAGTACTCGTGGCCTACTGCCAAAACATCTACAATACTAAACATTTTACTATCCTCTAAACAAATTCAAAAAAAGATAGTCACTACTTACAATACGCTACGCAAACTACACCAGCTTTTCCTAAGTCCAAAC
>SMJT01000019.1:1949964-1968058 GCA_004349715.1 Crucihimalaya himalaica
GCCACTCATGGCTCGCCATCCAGCCCGACATGTCTCAAACATGTTTCGGACATGTTTCGGACATGTTTCCGACATGTCCGATCTTTGCTTCCCCGAAGCCTAACAAGCCGTCCTAGGCTAGATTTTATGTCGTCCTAGTGTCCCCTTGACATGACATTAATCTCACAATGCTCCTTGGGTTTTACGAATTTTTCCGCATTGACCCCGACATTTCTGTTCGTACGTTCGTAACCCGTCCGTACGTTTGTACCACCGTTCGTACGGTAGATCGTACCACCATCCGTACGGTCCTTCACGACCATCCGTACGGTCGTCCATACAACTCATCCGTATGTTCATTCTTCTTCGTTTAATCGTTTTCCGTCGTCCACGTCCGTTTACGTACGTACCGCTCGTACCGTACCACTAGTCACGGGACGGGGTGTTACAGTAGGCCAACCATCTTTATATAAAATGCATAGTCGTAGGCTTCTTGGAGCTAAATGAACTACAATACTCTGGGTCTTGAGCATCAAAGCTGGAGTGAAAATATGACTTACTATAAGTGAGCACAATCACGAATTGTTAATCTTCAGGTTCATAACCAAGGAAAGCATTAGTATACTTTTCTTCTGGTATATCACGCTTGCGTAGAAGCTTCATTCCAAGATATTCGGTGTAGAATCTGCAGCAATTAGAAGATTCTAATAGTCTGAGAAATTTAACATCAAATCATATCACAGGAAAGTCAAAGTAATGTACTATATTGTCCGGTCCAAATCGCCAACACGATAAATTAAACGAAGCATTCTTCCTTGTCATTTTTGACCTAGTTGAGCTAATATAAAAAATTCGAGATTATTATATTTAGGGCTGGTTGTATAAACCCCCTATACTTATAGCACTAAAGCGATATCCCCCCAAATTTTTAAGCTCATCAGTGTACACCCTTAAATCTTAAAAGCTTTGCCAAGCACCCTAATCTATTAATTTCTAAATAATTAACCATATCCAATTAAATTGAAAACGTGATTAGTTAACCGGTAATCGCGTTTTGGGTTAAACCGCGTTTTGGGTGTTTAAGCAGACCTTCTTTCCGAAACAGAAGGTTTCACATGAAGCCTTTATCCAAAGACCTTCTTGTTGAGAAAGAGGGTTTCATTTCTAAAGAAACCAGAAGACAACACGGCGTAGCTTGGCCGCGCTTTTTTTCAGGTCGCCGAGGTTGATCGGATCCATTCGACGTCTCTCTTTCTCCTAGAAAGAAGGGATGCGAGGTGAAGAAAGTGACCTTTGCTTCGATTGCCTCGATCAACGTATCAAATCAGACTTCTCCGACCAGATCGTCTTCTCTTACGGCCTCTCCGATTCGCCGCTACCTTTTGGATCCTCCGCCGTCGTTGAGGTCTCCCTTTATTATCCCTCACTACTCATTACATGTATTGTAGATTTCTGTGGTCCAAGTATTTGAATTAGAGCTGCTTCAATTGGTGTTTGTGTAGGTTTGTGATTCTAGCGAGGAATTTTCTGCTTCTTCTTGTGAATCCACTTCGTCTCAGTTCATTTTGGAGTATCTCCGGAAGGAAGAACATGGTTGCTTAGCTAACTACGTGTATGCCCTTAGTTATCTTCTCCTTAGGCTAAAGACTTGAATCTATCAATATTTCTTCAAACTTATTATTTTTTGCAGCGACAGATGCGTTGTTGGAGATCGAGAGGGTGGAAATTCAAATGCTGCTGTTGAATCTGATGAGTGTTTGGATTGTTCACCTAGTGGCTCTCAGGCTACTGAAAATGATGACACAGAGAACATTGCTTGTGGAAGTGTTAGTTGCCAGCTTTCAGGTAGTTTTTCATGCTGAAGAACGTTAGGTGGACTTTTACCAATTGCTCAGTTTAGCACATGTTCTGCCTCTGATCTTCAAAAGCTTGCTTCTAGTTTCCTTTCTGAGTGTCCAGAAGATCATATTTTAGCTTCTCTGCATCGCCTAGTTGATGGAAAGTCATCTGGACAAGAAACTCAAAGTTTCCTTCGTCTTCTTGGGTTACCGCTGTTAGAGGAGAAAAGCACGCTTCGATGTCTCAGGCATCCAAATCTATCACCGGTCTTTAGAAATGAAGCCCTCTTTCTCAACAAGAAGGTCTTTGGATAAAGGCTTCATGTGAAACCTTCTGTTTCGGAAAGAAGGTCTGCTTAAACACCCAAAACGCGGATTAACCCAAAACGCGATTACCGGTTAACTAATCACGTTTTCAATTTAATTGGATATAGTTAATTATTTAAAAAATAATAGATTAGGGTGTTTGGCAAAACTTTTAAGATTTAAGGGTGTACACTGATGAGCTTAAAAGTTTGGGGGGATATCGCTTTAGTGCTATAAGTATAGGGGGGTTTATACAGCCAGCTCTTATATTTATTAGATTTCATTTTAAGTTTTTGAATATTTGTAAAAATTTAGGTTGTTTCCATCAAACAGTATTCTCTTAATATCTCTTAATTTTTTTTGTTTTTTTTTTGTTATTGTTTGATATTTATGTTTTGATTATTGAATGTTTAGATCAAAAGGTAAAATAATTCAAATATTGTATTAAAACATCTAAGTTTCGTAAAGCCCTGTTCGAAGAATTTTTTTTTTTTTAATAAATATATCATCTTTAGGGGTGAGAGAATTTTCAGCTAGTTGGTCCAATCCAACCCAATTATATACGAAGTATGAAGTTTTTGTTTTATTCAGCTTTAGATACAAGATTCTCCATGTGGATTGAATTTTTTTTTGAATTTAGGATTAAGGCATCCATATTTGAATTGGATCTACTTCCAAATATAGTTTCAAAATATATGTATGGAATTATTCAAAATATTTTGTGGTATCTTAGAAAGAATATGTGATATTTTTGAATAACCTTAACAAAAATATATATATATATATATATATATATATATATATATATTTTTAAAATAATCTAATTTTGTAAATAATTTTTGTGGGTGTGTTTGTCGATCCCCCTTCACCCGAGCTGGGCCAATTCATAAAACGAGGTGGGCCTTAATGGGCCAAGATTAAATCGATTTCGAATGTCAAAACCTGATAACATTTGGTGTTCCTTGCATCATAAGAAAGTCTAAATATAATCGGATTAGGAGTTGCAAATCCCATCTTTGATTACTACAGACTTGAACGGTTTATAAAAGGGAACTAGAATTCGTTATCAGAGGATATAACAAGAAGAAGAGGTTACAAGAGATAAGATTAAGAGAGAGAGTCTTCAACATCGGAGTTTCTTGGTCATCACTTGTCTTCACCATCTTTAATTTGAGATTCTCGTTTCGGCGTTTCTTCAGCTTGTTCGTCTTTTTTTTTCGAGGGTACTTGGGCTGCTGGAGCATGAGTGGATAAGATTCAGGTTCTCTCGCTTCTTCCACAGATACCTACATACCTACAAAAGAAGAAAGCTTGTTTAGCTTAAAATCGAGATCAAACGATCCAAGTTGTACCCGGAAACTTACAAAGTCTTTAGTGGATTTGCAAGGGCAAGACCTTGCACGAGATGTACTTCCCAGATTGGGAAGGAATTCTTTAAACTCTTGTGTCCTTTACGTTTTGTTTTCCGCAAGTCTATAGTAAAGCAATCCGATCCAAACCCTCACAATTTTGTTTACATGATGTTTCTTTTTATAATTTATATTATTAGATTAATCATATTTGTTAGTTTCTGCATGGTCCATACCCAAATTTAATCAGTCTGCAAATTATGTTATGTAATTCCAAATATTACCAATTAAAAAGATTTACGTGGGTTTACCAAAAACGTGTATATGGATAAGCACAATTGCTGCATAATCAAAATATATTTTATTAATTATTTTACCATAATATTATAAGTCAAAATTTTTTGTTTTTAATTTATTTTCCATCATATTATACTACTCAAATAATTTTTTTTCTATTTTACCATTGCATTGTATAAATTTTCAGTCAAACAGAATAGACTATGATTGAAAACTTATTGTAAAATGGAAAATAATATATATATAAAAAAAGAAGTTAATTTCAATATTTACAATAAAGTTAATTTTTTGGAATAAACAAAAAGAAGTTTATATTTCCATCAACTATGTTTCTCGATTTACTAATATGTTATCCTATTTTTCACATATTTTTTTGACCTCATTCTATTATTGTCTCCTATTCTTATATAAAATATAATTAAATTCCATTTTTAATAAAATGTTTATGGAACAACCAATATTGAGCTTTGTAAAGATGTAAGAACTAAGAACTAGTACAAATGTGAAACATAAAACAAGCATATTACACTCAACTTCAGCTTTCGCTATTCATTAGACCAAATAGTTTGACCAATTACAATCCATATAATGTATGATGAATGTCAACTGAATAAGAGAAGACAAAAGATCATAAGAGAATAAAATTTCAGCTAAAACATTTCGTATTTGTGAAACTTACGTTATGGTTGTTCGAAATTTATGAGCTATGAGTTGACATGGTTGAATAATAATAATAAATCTTTTGATTTTAAAATTTTGGCTTATTCATATAACACATTAACTTTTTTTTATCTGGTTAACTCATGTAATGCTCTATATTGGTAAAACAATAATTTAAAAAAAATAAAATTATTAGAATATATAGAAACTATGGACATTCATGTAACAATTTTATTCTTTGTGGACAATTAACGTAACACTTAATGATTGGTATAAATGTGAAATAATATAAAATAAATTGAAGAATGGTTAAAAATGGGTACGAATCGAATACGCTGACATTTCTAATATTTAAATCATAATCTAAGATAAAACGAACTCGGATCAGATCCACATTATTCATTTCCGGATTCGTAGAAACTCACTAAAATGATTAAAAATATAATATTAATTACAAAACTTCATAACATATTTTCTTATATTTCTAGCTTAATTTTCAGTGGGTAACTAGGTATAATCGTAAAAATCGTAACCTTTCTTTTTTATAATATAACTTTTAAAACAAAAATATTAAATTTCACCAACTACTTAAACTTTTATCTCATTGGTAATTCTTAGATGCCCCCAGCTGTAGAGTCAACCAACAAAGTGTTATATTCTTTAGCAACAGCTTGTATGCGATAGTACTTCACTATCTGTAGATTTGAAAATACATATCCACATAAAAGGATGCAAATCAACTCAAAGAACGTGAATATTAAATGTTGTCAAACAAGGTTATAACTTAAGGATTGTTTGACAACATTTACAACTTTATTCTTTCCATTATCCACATAATATTGCATTGTATTGCGTCCTACTATATGCATACGTATTTGCAAAGCTATATATTATAAAATATTACCACATACAAACTATCGCTCAATGATTGTGGGAACCAAAAAATGTATGTTACCAAAAATGCATTTTAGAAAAGCTATATTTCATTAACAAAGCTAAAATCTCAAAGACATGTAACGACCTGCATACACTGCAAATGCAGATGCCTTTGCATTGAGGACACACTCCACCAACTTTGCTACCTCTTATATATGCATTCTTACCATACATATGATTCAAATCAAAAACACAATAAAAACACATAATCTCAACAACAACAAAATTGAAGAATGAAACACATGTTTTATAAGCATTTATAACAAAACTTATTGGGACAAAACTTATTCTTCTTTTTCATGACCTTGCAATTTAGGAAGCAATTCTGGAGGAATATTTGGAGAATTGAATTAGAGAAGACGAAAAGCCAAAAGTTGAATGAGTATGAAATTTAAGAGGTGTTCCCCTCTACTTATATAAGAGGTTAAAATTTCAAAAAGAGGGAAAAATATTTATTCAATATGGCAACATATTTAGATTGTTATCCTTTTGTTTGATTGTATCCTATTCTATGGTAAAGCTCTCATTGGTATAAATATGGGATTTATAAAAACAAAATCTTTTATTTCTTTTTTGTATATAAATTGGCATCGTTAAATATATTTTTTTTACTTTGACTAAAAATTAAATATAATGAGTAAAATGAAAAAAAAATGTAAAAACATATATTTGACTTGTATAGTAGGATGGTAGAATAATAATTAAGATAGAATCTTTAGATTATGCAAAATCTATGGACATTCATTCAAAAAACTTGTTTTTGGTCAAATCATGTAGCACTTAATGGTTATACTTTGGAAAATATTAAAGAATGATTAAATTTTTTTGGGTTTCTTAAAATTTGTTTCTTAATTATTATTCTACCATCCTATAATACAAGTCAAATAAAAAATAATTTTTTCATTTTTAGAAAAGGGGAAAAAACTAATCATTTTTTAATAATTTTTCAAAGTATCACCATTAAGTGCTACATGATTTGACCAAAAACAAGTTTATTGAATGAATGTCCATTGATTTTTCATAATCTAAAGATTCTTTCTTAATTATTATTCTACCGTCCTATTATACAAGTCAAATATTTTTTATATATTATTTTTTCATTTTGCTCATTCTATTTAATTTTCAGTAAAATTCAAAATTTTAATTTAATTATGCCATTTTATATACAAAAAATTGAAATAAAACATTTTGTTTCTATAAATTCCAAAATGAAGAAAATATTTTTGAAAACCACACAAATTTATTGTGGCAATTATTTACAAAGATAAATAATAAAATAATTATGAAAATCCCAAATTCTGCACCATTAAGAGCATTAGCATAAAAAAATTGAAAACAATGCGAAAAGGATTAAATCTGAAAAAAAATCCAATATTTTTTTCCCTTTTTATAAATTTTTAAAAATTTCATTAAAACAAAATTATTTTAAAAATATCATCGATTTTTAATTATATTTTCTAAAATTTTGAAAATAATATATTTATCAGGGTTCTTCCTAAAAATACCACACAAATTTATTTTAATTTTAATGGTATCACGATATATTTTTATAAATTATATTTATCATATATATATATATATGTATATATATATTAAAAATTTATATTTGGAAGTAGATCCAAATCAGATCTAAATATCATGCTTTTCGATCAGAAAAGGCGAAAATTATATTTGTATCTAGATCCAAAAATTCATATATTATCTTTCGGATCGGATTGGATTAGATTTCGGATAATTTTCCACCTCTTAAGATCATGTACATTTATCGAATTATGTATTTTGAAGATGTTTTATATTAAATTTAGATGATTTTTAATACCAAATTTAAATTCTTTTATCTTATCATTGAAAAATCATGAGTCAAAACATAAACATAAAGCAATCAAATAGTAATTATGATAATAATAAGATAAGCAAAGAGTGTTCAATAACAAGAAAAAAATATTATGCAGATATTTGAAAACTTCAAATAAAATCGAATGAATGTAAAGATCACAAACGTCATTTAATTAGCACATACCTTTTGCAAAATAATTTAACGACTTCGAAGTTTCTTCATTGATGTGATTGAAATCTCTTGAACTTTCTTATGACATTTTTTTGGCTACGTTTGCTATAAAAAATACAGCACATATGAACACAAAAAAAAATTGTGAGCTGGATCCTTTTATAGAACCAAAAGTTAACTTATGCGACATAAAACTTGAAACATGTCAAACGACGTCGAATATATTAGTATTTGTATGATGTCGTTTGGCATGTTTTAATTTTTTGTTTCCAAGACTAACTATTGAATCTATAAAAATATATATCAATACGACAACATATTAAAATTTCTCAAAAATCAATCTTTTAGTATATTAGTTGTTTGACATGTTTCAATCTTTGATTTTTCTAAGATAAGTTTTGGTTTCGATTAACTTTAACTTACATTTTTTGTAGCTTCTCTTGTAAATAAAATCTCAAATATCTGCAAAAAATAATTGTATTACTAAATCTATTTGGGATTCATCTATATATATATATTTAACATACCTAATTTCTATTATAAATAAAATACTGAATAAAAAAAACATAAAAATGATGTCAAGTATCAATTTTTTAAGTAGGTATTTTTTTGGTGTAAATATCCTTGTAAATTCGACTATGCATAACATTTTAAGAGAAAACCATTATAGGTCTAGTATTAGATTTGTTTTATATGAATTCTATGTTTTAACATGTTCCTAAAAATATAATATACATATTTTACTTTTTTTTTATTAATCATTTACTTATCTTCTCTATCTCCTCTCACTCTAGCTCTTTGAGAAAATCAATGTTGTCCACAATTTTTTATGTTATATGGGAGTTCTGGTCATTCGGACCATAATCTCTCCAATACCCAAAATCAGAAATTATATGTTGATATATCATGGTTTTTACTCATTTTTAACCATGATATAGGTCTTGTTTTCAGAATCCTTCTAGTATTTTTGTAGTCTTTTCAGGTTTTGGCACGTTTTAGCACGTCTGGAGCATTTTGGCGTCCGTTTAATGATTTACCACCGTTGGATTGAGCTCAAATTTGGATTAAAGATAGATCAATGGATTAGCTTTCATTTGGAAGTGGTTTGAGGCCATTCTAACGGTGCGATCAAAAGTTATGCCTGTTTTCGTGAAGACAGTCCAGTCTGGCGAGCACAGAGTCTTGGTGTCGACCGACACCGACCCAGTATCGACCGATACCGACCCAGTATCGACCGACACCGACTGCAGGAAAAGGAAACACGTGATTTTACAAGTCTGAAGATTCTGCAACTTGGTCCAGAAGATCTTATTATTTACAATTAAGCCCAGAACGTGTTTTAGCATTATAATTAAGTTTTTCAGCCACTTTGAGAGACAAGCTTTTAATTATTATTCTGAATACTTTGAGAGAGATTGGTTCCGGGTTTTAGTGGGAGACAATTCTGAACCCTTGTTTACTCTTGATTTATTCTATGCAATTCTATTCAATTATGATTTCTGTTTCATTGATCATGTCTGAGTAGATTCCTTGTTAGGTTTAGGGTTATTCAAAGGTGTTTGATGAATTGTTAGGTTGATCTGAGTTGATATGAGAGATTCAATAGAGTTCTTCATCTAGACTTGTGATTACTGCTGATTCTAGCTTCATGACCTAAAATCTGATCTTAGGTTGTTTGATTGGCACGAAAGTGTGATTGATTGTCTGAACTAGTGTTAGATGAGCAAAAAACATATTCGCAAAGAAATTTGGTTTAGGATTTTGTGAACAATTGAACCTGATCATTAATGCTTGTTTGAATTCATAGGATTTGCAAAGAAATTTGGAATTCTAGGTTTAGACATAGATAATCTTCGCAGCGACGGTTGGTTGATTTTACATTTGTGTTTCAAGTTCAAAAACAGTGCTTAATATCCTCCTGACATTCTATTTGATTTTCAATTCTGATTTACCTGCGAATTTCCCTAGGCTTAGCATTTTCCTCCATTGATTTTACAACTACTCTTAATCGTTACTATTGCTGTTTTTAATTACATTTATTTTACTTAGCTTAATTCGAGTCTTAATATCTATTGCGTGAATTCTTGAGTCTTTGTGGTTCGACCCCTAACATACTGCAGCTACTGCTTAGGTACTTTTAGAATATTATATTTGAGCATATCAGATGTTCTATTTTATAGAAAACTCTTCATACTAAAGGGTGATTCAACAGCACGCATAATAAACCTTATATCACCAGGTCACCTTTTCTTTGGTGTCCACAAATACTTGTAAAGCCCAAAAGTTGCAAACTCAAACAAGTATTTTTTCTTAGAAAATGTTGTAGCAAATTAAAGGCACAAAATAATATAATGTGTATATACCATATCTATTTGCAAGCAAAACCTGAAATCATATCCTATTGCAGATAAATCACTTTTTATGTTTGTAAAAATCGTTGGATCCATTGTAACAAAAATTTGCATATGTATGCCATTTGACAAGAAACCATTTGACAAGAAATACTAGAAAATACATATTGGAAGCTGGTTTAATGGCATGCAAGACAATACTTTCTTAAAAGTGGCAATGCTAATTTAAGAGAAATTCCATATATAACAATACCTAGTGTCTTAAAAGTAAAACTATCAATTCTAAATCCACAAATTCAGATGATATAGCTTAGAACTGTACCAGTCTTAAACGGTTTCAAACATAAGTCCAAATGTTATTGTTACAGTTAGTGTGGCCGACAAGTGGAAAGGGCACAGCTTTACAAAATTTTGGATTTGGTCTATAGATTGAAGTTAGCTCATCATCAACTCAAAAATAATGTAAGAAGAACAAGCATCAATTTAGTAACAAACAGTCGCATTTACAAAGTGGGAAAGAGATACTGAGAGCAACTTTTCAAGCTTTGTTACTCATTGCAACTAAATCAAACCAGGCGAGATCAAAGCACCAAGCTTTTATCGATTTGTTTCCGCATTCGTGGACTCATTTTATAACACAACATCAAAGCTGCATTTTAAAAAGAAAAAAAAAAACTGGAAAAAGCTTACTCTTGATGATCATTGATGATGATGATGATGATTATTAGGCGTTTGCGATTTCAGCTTCAGGTGATAATAAAGCATCTCGTTCCACATCATCTCTCTGATCACTGGTTCCTCCATGTTCTCGTCTATGTCCAGAGAGGTTGGGACATTTGCAGGCGGATTGGTATTTAACATTAACATTTAAAATTTATGCTTGTGCATTAGTGGATTGTGTAACATTGAATGTAACACAATTAGCTAGTTATTTGACTAAGCAGCTAATTCCAGATCGTCCATACTTTAACTGTAACATTTAATACTTATGCTTGTGCATTAACGTCATTTGAGAACATTATATCTGCAAAATGGAATTGCACTTTGTAACTTCCTCCTATCATGGATAGTCCATAATACTTAGTGATTGTGGAGAGAGACAAACTGTTTTGTTATACTCTGGAGTTGATTCATTGATCAACTTGAATGTGTATGTTGCTAAGTAGGCGGATGCCATAGAGGAAGGTGGTGCAGTTTCATTTTCTGGATTTAAAAATATCTTAAAATCATCCAAAGTTAATAATAAAATATCACTAAATCTCGAATCATTTAAAATATAAAAAACTCTAACAATAACCAATCTTCTAAAAACTCACTTAAATCTTTCAAAATTCTAAAATATTAAAATTCCATCAAATCTCCTAAAATGTTAAGTTTAATACATCCCTTTTATATTTGCGCCCAAATAATTTATTTTTCTATTTTGTGTCCAAGTTTAAGTTTGATTTAGTGGTGGAAAATCTCTAGTCGCATGTTTATATGTAAGATGATTATGAATGATCTTTCATCTTTGTTTGATACTCATACGGTTCCTTTTAATACTTGTGAAAGCATAAAAACAAAACCAAAGTATATTCAAATTCATTACTTAAGGCTTTATAGACTAAAAGAAAACACACAAACAACTTCGAAGATTTGAAAAAAAAAAATTGGGCCGACGATCTATTTCTCTCCTAAAAATATCCGTATACGATAAGTTCCACCCGAACTTTGACCCTCTTCCTATTTTCTCATAAAAATTAATGTTTGACAACCACTACAAGAAAACAGGCCATTTGCGATGGAGATATACCTCGCAATTCCGTCGCAAATGGCCTTTCGCGATGGATTTGCGAGACGCACCATTCCGTCGCAAATCCCGTCTCGCAAATCAATTCTCGTCGCGAATCCCTCGCAAATTTGCGACGGAAAAACGTGGTTGCAATTTTGTCGCAAATTTAACCCCGCAATATCGTCGCAAAATTGCGACGGAAGTGCGTGAACTAAGTGTTCATCGCAAAAATGTTCATCGTAAATTTATAGCAAAATGCGTTAGTAATAATACCCGCAAATACGTCGCAATATTTGCTTCGGATTTGCGAGGAAACATTGCGACGGAATTGCGTGGAACTATTTCTAAATGGGGTCGCAATTCCCTCGCAATCTGCGACGGATTTGCGAGGGTCGTTCCTTCAGCTTACGCATCAAACTCCTTTCGGACCTTGCTCGTAATACTGTACTCCCAATGATAGTGTTGCTCAAAAAAAAAATTATCAATGAAAAATTCAAACAATAAGTTATATAAATTATAAAATAATTAATTTTAAATATTAAAAAACTTACAGCAAAAGTCTGAAACCACCGTCTTCTGACATGCTCGCGGTGTTTGCCTCCAATTGGCATGAAGCTCTTGAAATATCTCTTTCAAAGATCGAGCGGACCGAAGCGGCCACGCATCCGTTTTGATCAAACCTGAAATGTAAAATAATAAAAAAACAAATAATATGACTTTATTTGTTTTAAAAATTAAAATTAAATTAATAAAATCAAAAAAAAAAACCTTACCAAATACGTATTATCAGGACGTCTTGATCAAGGCGGGGAAGAAGGTCATGACTGGAGACTCGAGGATCGACCTTAACGACAAGAATCATCATTGTCGTTATTTCATAGTGTGCCACCGGGTGGGGATCTGAGAATCTGGGTGGAGGCGGTGAATAGTATAACTCCCGGGGATGTCGTCATGTCGTCCCGTCTGAGAAGTGAAACTCGTCCGAGGAGTTTCTGGAATAGGCGTGCCACTCCCCGAGACGAGTCACTCCTCCGAGGCGTGCCACCCCTCGAGAGATAACGAGAGTACTCGTTATTAACTCCAGACATCTGAAAAACAAAATTTTAAAAAATTAGTAAAATAATTACAACGATATCAATTAAACAACTTATAAATTTTCAAAATCAATTACTAAATGAATTATAAAATTACAAAACCTAAAAACTAAAAATTTCTTAAAATTCACTAAATATTATAAACTAAAATTATAATTCACTAATTTTATAAATTTTATAAACTAACAAAACATAATCTAACATTAATAAACTAACAAAAATCTAATAAATTTCTAATTCTAACAAAACATAATCTAACAAAATAAACTAATTATTTAACAAAACATAATCTAACAATTTTACTACAATTCTAACAAACATAATCTTACAATTTCACTAATTATTTTAACTAATCTAAACTAAAAAATCAAACTAATCTAACAAATAAACTAAACTAATCAAAACAAAACCTAATCTAACAAAAATAAACTAATTATTTAACAAAACATAATCTAACAATTTCACTAACAATTCTAACAAAACATAATCTAACAAAATAAACTAAACGAATCTAACAAAATATTTTAAACTAAAACTAATTTCACTAATTTCACTAATTTCACTAATCTAACAATTTCACTAAACTAAACTAATCTACAAAAATCAACAAAATCTAACAATATCTAAATTTAACAAATCTAACAAAATCAAAATCAAAAACAAAATCAAAATCAAAATCAAATCAAAAACAAAATAAACTCCTAACCTTGGTTTGAAGAGAGATCGGTCGGCTGGAGAAGGAGAGAGCAGATCGGCGACTGGAGAGGAGGAGAGAGGAGATCCGCGGCTGGAGAGGAGCTCGTCGGCTGGAGAGGAGGAGGATCGGCGGTTTCGGAGAAGAAGGAAGAAGAAAAAGAAAAGGAAGAAGAAGATCGCGACTTTATTATGTTTTTCACGGTCCATCGCAATTCTGTCGCCAATACCCTCGCAAATTAGGGGTTTCGGGATTACCAATTTCGACGGATTTGCGAGGGAATTGATCTACCATCGCAAACCGAAATATTTCAAAGATTAAGCAAAATTCAATTCGCGGTTAAACCAATAAAAGTCTTAGAGCCGCAATTCCCTCGCAAATTTGCGACGAAAAGGGCGAGGGAAACTTGTTGCGACGGAATTGCGTCTATTTTTTTTCCTTCTCGCAAGTCCCTCGCAATTTGCGAGGAATTGCGTCTATTTTTTTTTATCCCTCGCAATTCCGTCGCAAAGTTTTATAAAATATGATTAATTAGACCATTTGTATACTTGTTTGAAAAGACTCAATACTCTCGAGCACTTTCTCACGAGGAGTAGGATCATAATCAGAGTTTCTAGTCTCTAGTTCTTGTCTGTGAGATGAAGATGCATAAAGGTGTAGGAGCTGCAACAACATGATCCTCATCTGCTGGTTCTCGTTTGACATTGGGTTTCACGAGCCGCCAACAATATATATGATCCTGATCAGCTGGCTCTTCTTAAGACTATCAAACATATAGGGAGTTTCATGGAGTTTCAAAAGAATTCAGATTTCATTTTCTCGGGAAACAAAAACAAAAGGCAGTTGGTGAAATCGAGAGCAATGAACTCAGAAACTCAGAAGAAATCGTACTCAGAGCCAAGAAGAGAAGGAAATGACTAATCGAGATCGACGAAGATTTCAGTGTATACCTGAGTTCATTCGATATGACTTATGACTGATCGAGATCTTCTTTTCCCTCCGCCTACGTTTTCTTTTCCGGCTCCGGCGAAACTAAGATTTAGCTGAGATTTTGAGTTATTTTAAGTTTCTCAGTTTTCCAGACATGCGAAATTAATAACGTAGTTTTCTGTTTTCAAATTGCTGAATTTTCAAATTATTTCCTCGCAATTCCCTAGTAAATTGCTAGGAAGTTGCGTGTGGAATTAAACGCTTTCCACGCAATTACCTCCAAATTTGCGAAGGAAATTGCGTGGAATTAGACGCTTCCATGGCAATTCCTTCGCAAAATTTGCGAGGGAATTGCGACGATTTAGATAGTTCATCGCAAATCCCTCTCGCAAATTTGGTAAAATTTTGATTAAAAAAAAAATTTATTTAAAATCGAAAATTCTTAAAAACATGAAAAAATTAATCAGATTCTTTTTCAGATTCATTGGAGTGTTCACTTGATCAGTGTTTTCTTCATCATCAGTCTCCTCGAACTCGTTAGATTCTTCATCTTCATTCGTCTCATCAACTATTATGCTTCCTCTTCTCTGGTTTCTGGATCAATATGTAAGATATTCTGGTTGATTCGATTGCTACAAAGACTTCTGGTGATCTTTCATGTTTCCATAGTCACATCATCAACTTTCCGCCGACTAAAAGGTTCGAAGTTAAGAAAATTTTTTGTTTGCATTGACACGGTTACCCCTAATGTGTTTGTGCGGACGCCTCGACCGACCGTTGATCGCTACCAATAACATTGAATAAAATGCATTTCAACCAATATTCCAGGATATGAGACTTCCATAATTTCTTGCAAGACCGCCGTAAAGACTTTAGTCACCTGGCACGTGGATTCCATAATTTGCGGTTGACTTATTGGAGCCATAATCATACGTGTGAAAAGTGTAATCACGAGTGAAGTACATTGGGGCAGTTTTGATCTTCGCAATTGGTTCTGTGAATTAATCTCATGCAACCATATAGTGGCAAGGGCTGGTTTGCCATCCATTCATCACCTAATTATATATATATATAAACATAAATTTTTAATTAACGAATTAGATTATTTAAATATGTTTAGAATATATCAAATATGTATAATATCTTACTCTACGTACATAATTCTTAACCATCCAGCAAAATTATCTTCTTTGGACTTTCTATACTCTTTTTCTGGTAACCGGGACAAACTTCTCGCATCTGCCTGTCGAATTCACTATACAAACAAAATTAAATTAATTCGTGAAATTCACAAGAATAATATTAAATAATTGTTAGTTAACAAATTTAAATAATTAATTAAGAGATATACCTCTCAAACGGTTGCACTCCCTCACAATTTCGCAATATATAATTGTGCGCCGCACGAGTAAATTTGTGGTCTTCCCACCAAACTTCCTTAACCTTTCACCAAGTCTCCCTATTTGGGTGAAGATATCTGGGACCTCTACGTTATATGATGGTGCAACACCTTCATCGTCATATCGGCTTAGACGAGCCTTTTTGGTTCGAACGGTTGGACTAAAATATATATGACGTGAAATGAGAGATTTCTTCAGTCAAACTTCCTGCAACGATCGATCCTTCCACTTTGCAAGATTTTTGGCATTCTCTTTTAGATGTCCCATGAATCGCTCGAACGGGTACATCCATCGAAATTGCACAGGCCCTCCAAGAGCTGCTTCATGCGGTAGGTGGATTGGAAGATGTTCCATCACATCAAAAAAGATGGTGGAAATATTTTCTCCAAATTACAGAGCAACACTGGTATATTATTCTGTAAATGCACAATGCCCTCGTCTGTAAGTGTTCGTGTGCATAGATCCCTGAAAAATGCTTCCAATGCCTACACGTTCATAGTTATTATAATCACACCACTAAAATAATTTAATAAATGACAAAAACTATTTCAATAATTAATGTAATTAATTAATATGTACCAGCAATTGCTTCGTGGACGGTTGTCGGTAAGAGCTCAGCCAATGCAAAGGGTAATAGTCGTTGCATGAAAACATGGCAATCGTGGCTCTTCATATCCGGCAAGTTTTTTGCCTTGTTCAATACAATCTTGAGAATTTGGACACATAGCCATCCGAAAACTTCACTTCTGAAGCAATCCAGTTAAACAACGCCTGTTTCGCATCCCCAGACAACCGAAAGATCGGAATCGGTAATTTACCATCTCTTGTAATATGTAACTCGCTTCTTGAGCAGATTTCGGCCAAGTCCAACCTTGATTTGAAGTTGTCTTTACTCTTTCCCGTTCCTTGCACATTCAAAATCGTATATTGATGTTATCGAAAAAAAATTTCTCAATGTGCATCACATCAAGTTGTGCCGTAGTAGGTGATCTTTCCATAATGGGATTCCCAAAAGATACTCATTTTGTGCCAATTGTAGAACTCCCATATCCGTCAGGCATGTTCGTTGTAGTGTGCCAATTTCCCCCACGTTTACATGTTTCCTGAGCACCATAATAATCAATCTGCTCAAACAAATCATTCCTGACATATAAACTGGGGGAGGAATACGCACAAACCTTTTCTTTTTGAACAACTTCTTGTTCTTCCGATACGGATGATGCAAGGGGAAGAAAACGACGATGACAATCAAACCAGCACGACTTCCTTCCATGCTTCAGTTGAAAGGCATCTGATCGATCCATGCAATACGGACAAGATAACCTTCCGTGCGTGGTCCATCCCGATAACATCCCATACGCTGGGAAGTCACTAATGGTCCACAATAGCACTGCCCGCATTGTAAAATTCTGTTCCTTGAATAATCAAATGTGCGTACACCTGTATACCATAACTGTTTCAACTCATGAATCAAGGGTTGCAGAAATACATCAAGGGATCGTTTTGGATGCTTAGGACCCAGAGTACCAGAATACTCATAAACAAGACTTCCCTTTGCATGCACATTTCTGGTGGCAGATTGTATGGCGTCAATATCACATGCCATAAATATTTGTCTCCCAGACAACCAAATGGACTAAATCCATCAGTGCATAAGCCAAGATAGACATTCCTACTCTCGTAGCAATTGTCAGAATGTACCGCCTGAAAGTGTTTCCACGCCTTTGCATCTGACGGATGCGTAATCTCCCCATCATTCGTTGTATGGTCTGCATGCCATCTCATGTCGCCGATGTCCTTTCCGATTGGTATAACCGTTTCAATCTATCAGTGATAGGCAAAGTACCACATACGTTGGTATGGGACACGGCTCCTTCCGATAGTTGGTTGATATCTTGGCTTCCCACAAAATCGACATTCCTGTAGCTTATCATCGTCTTTCCAGAAAATCATGCAATTTTCAATGCAAACATCGATAATTTCGAAGGTAGCCCCAGACTAGCAACTAATTTCTGTATTTCATAGTAACTCCCTGCAGAAATATTATCTTCTGGCAAATACTCTTTAAAAAGCTCAGCCCATGCGTCCATGCAATTTTCAGTTAGGTTATTATCACTTTTAATTGTCATCATCCTAGATGCCAATGAAAGTTTAGATAACCCCTCTCTACATCCCTCATAGATAGGTTGATCTACAGCGTCTAACATATCATAAAAATGTTGTGCTTCAACATTGGGTTTCTTCCCTAGTATCATCAGCAAATGCAGGAATAGATTCATGAAATGCATCAGTAACCATATCATGAAACCTATTTCCCTGTTGATCCCTTTCATAATCTTCAAACATATTTTAGCCATAATTATAATTATCATTATAATTCGGTTGATCAACACCATCACCCGTACACTACCTTCCGCACAAGATTATAAACCTTCCCATGTTGAAAACCAGATATAATAGTTCGGCATAAATCCTCATATG
>SMJT01000019.1:1969147-2090171 GCA_004349715.1 Crucihimalaya himalaica
GCGGTTCTTAATTCCCTCGCCAAAGCCGTCGCAAATTCTGAGGGAATTGCGGCGGCATCTGATTTATATAATAATTTAAAATTTTAATTATTAATAATAATTAATAATTAATTATATAGATGCTTCTTCACAATATCAATATCCAAATATTGAGTGTTCTTGCAAGTTTTACATGGACAGAATATGTTACCGTCACCCTTCGCATATGGGTTGTTAGTGGCCTGGTGGATGAATGCTCGCAACCCGTTACGATACTCTTTCGTCACTTCTCTTGTCTCCGGATCTTTTCGATTATACATTCAACTTCGTAATGCATATGCTTCATTCTGCGACGCCATTCTTCCTAAGCTCTCAGAAAACGATCTCGATTTTTTTTTTATAGTATTTTCTCTGTTTTTTTTTGTAAGCTAGTTTTTTTTGTTGTGAAATGAGAGATCTCACGTTCCGGTATTTATAGATTTTTTGTAAAATTTTGCGACGGAATTGCTATGGAATTGCGTCTAATTTGCGACGTATTTGCGACGAAAACGGCCCTCGCAATAATTAGGTACAACATTTAAAACTTGTTTCACCTAATTTTCTACCCATTTTTACTAACCATCGCAAATCCGTCGCAAATTTGCGAGGAAATTGCGATAGAAACAAGTCACCCGTGCAAAGTCTTCGCAATTCCCTCGCAAATTTGCGATTTTAAATTTTCGTCGCAACCTCATCGCAAATGGAAGGGTATTTCATCGCAAATTCCTCGCAAATTGCGAGGGATATTTTCCTCGCAAATCCGCCGCGCTTTTGCGACGGAAAAATTCCGACGCAAATTTCCGTCGCAAATAGCCTGATTTCTTGTAGTGAACAGTTTCTCTCCAATTTAAAAGATTGAAACACATTTCCACACAAAACTATAGTTCGAAGCCTAATTACACATAATCTCAATTATTGCCTATCTAAATCATATTACAAACCGACCAATTAAATTTTATCCCGAACTAAACCAATTTTAACCTTAATTGACCCAACCTACTAACCCGATTGCACAAAATCCCCATATCAAAAAAAATCCCCGAAAACCCTAATTCGTGAAATCGAAATCCACAGAACAATTAATATTTTCACTTGTACGATCGTTTTCCCCGAGATCCAAAACTCTGCTAAGCTGAAAATCACAGGTGATTCACCCCTACATCTCCTCCTTCATCTCTGGTTTGTAAATTTCTCTTTATTTTCTTCTTCTGTTCGTATTTTGATTTTTTCCAATTAATGCTGAGTAGATCCGAATACTTGGTGATCAATTTCGCTGATCCTATTCGAATTTGATGTGATGATGATAGGCTGATTACGATTCGCGGATAGGATCTGTTATTTTTTAAAAAAAAATATCAACACCATTGTTGAAACTATTGAAATCATGAGATGAAATGCATGATTTGACACGATTTTGTAGCTCAATTCTATAGAATTTGCATCTTATTCGACAACTCGATTGTGGCTTCTTTTGTTGGAAATTTAAGTGTAACAATGGTTATTTTAATCCATTGTGACTATTGGTTATGGACACCTTTAAACCATTGTGACTATCAGTTTATGAACACCTTTTAAACCATGGTGACTATTGCTTTATGGACACCTATAAACCATTGTAGCTATTGGTCTATAAAACTCTGGTTTTGGTGCATCAAATGAGAAGAAGAGAGAAAGAAAGAGAGATTTACAAGAAGAGAAATTTCTTGTGAGAACACATAAACAAAGAAAGAAACTCTATTTGTTATTCTTGTTTGTTAGCCTAGAACAAGAGTGAGACGGTGATTGTCTTATCCTACAAGGGATTTCGTGTAACCCAAGGCTTTGAAAGAGGTCAAAATACTCTTTAAGTAAAGTGCTCTTGTGCGTGATTCCAAGTTCCCATTGTTTACTCCCTTATTTTGTAACAATCTTAAAGTGTAACAATCTTAAAGAGTAGTATCTGTAAACAATGGCGAGTGTATCTGTGCGAGAGATGACTTCAAAGTTTGGAAAGTTGGATAAGTTTAAAGGAGTAGATTTTCGGAGATGGCAAAACAAGATGCATTTCCTTCTTACAACGCTCGTTCTAAGTATGCTGATGACCAACATATCGGAGGATGCTGAGAACGAATACGTGGAGGAGACAAGGAATCTACTGAAATGGGAAAACGACGACTACATATGTCGTGGTTATATTCTAAATGGTAAGTCAGATCCTCTCTTTGATGTCTATCAGAATGTCGAATCCGCAAAAAGAATTATGGGATGCGCTAGAATTGAAGTATATGACCAATGATGCTTCTAGTAAGACGTTCCTTGTGAATAATTTTAATAATTACAAGATGTCCAATTCTAGGTCAGTTATGGAGCAATACAATGAATTGCTCCGCATCCTAGGGCAGTTTGCCCAACACAACATGAAGATGGATGAAACCATCTTGGTGTCGAGTATAATCGACAAGTTACCACCTTCCTGGAAGGATTTTAAACACATGTTGAAACACAAAAACGAAGAGTTGTCTCTTGTACAACTCGATAGCCATTTGCACATAGAACATTCTCTAAGGGCGCAAGAGGGAGTAAAACCCAAAGAGGCTAGAATTTTTTCAATCAATATGATGGAAAAAAGTGAGAGTTCTAAGATGAACAATAATGGAAAGAAACACTCTTTCCAAACTAGCACCAATGGTGGATCGAACAAAAGGCTTAAGATCGTTTGTTGGTTATGTAACAAGCCTGGTCACTTGAGACGTGATTGTTAGGCTGTAAAGGATAAGAATAGAATGGGACAAAACTGTTCGGGACAAGTGTCTAAGGACCAAGGTCTGGTCTCTCATCAAGGTTAGCTTTCCGTTTTTGATTCATATTCAAAGGTGAATTATATATCAAAAATTGATGAGGCATTTTATGTGCAGGATGATGAGGTGAGGTGGTGGATTGACTCGGGTGAAACAACAGATGTTTGCAAGGATCGTGGCTGGTTTAAGACGTATAAGCCGGTTCAAGATGGGTTCTTTCTTTATATGGGCAACGAGTCAACCGCTCCTAACCTAGGCCGTGGAAAAGTGGCGTTAAAGTTTAGTTCCGAGAAGACTCTTGATCCCGATGATGTACTTCATGTACTACGAATTATGAAAAACTTAGTTTTCGGAAGTGTTTTGAATAAGTGTTGATTCAAACAAGTGTATGAGTCAGATAAGTATATCTTATCGAAGTGTGGTGTCTTTGTTGGATTTGGATATTTCTGTAATGGCATGTTTATGCTTTATATTAATAAAGTTGTCAATTCTATTTATATGAAAAAATCTAGCAAAAATGATACTTCTTTGTGGCATTTATGATTAGGCCATCTGCATTATAATCGAATGATTGAAATGTCTAAAGAAGGATTGATTCCTAGTTTGGAAATAAATATAGAGAAGTGTAGAACTTGCATGTTGACTAAGATATTTAGAAAATTGTTTAAGAGCATTAAAAATAATTATGAGGTGGTTGGACTTATACATAATGATCTATGTGATTTGCATGCTATACCATCTTTAGGAAACAAGAAATATTTCATCACGTTCATTGATGATTATTTTCATTATTGTTATGTGTATTTATTACATGCTAAAGATGATGTCCTAGATAAGTTTAAGATTTATAAAACTGAGGTTGAATTACAACAGAATGACTTGATTAAAAAATTATGCATCGATAGGGCTGGTGAGTATTATGATCCTGCATTTTTCTAGTCCATATGTATTATACATGAGACTACGGCTCCGTATACACCACAACAAAATGGTGTATCCGAGAGGAAAAATCAAGTTCTAAAGGAAATGGTTAATTCCATGTTGTCCTACTCGGGACTGAGTGACGGATTTTGGGGTGAAGCCATGTTGACGGCTTGCTATTTAATAAATAGAGTTCCTAACAAAAGGAACAATATTACCTCATATGAGCTTTGGTACAAAAAGAAACCAAGCTTGAATTATCTTCAAGTATGGGGCTATAGGGGCTGTTGTTAGACTACCCCAATCAAAGATTAAAACTTTGGGAGAAAGAGGTATTGATTGCATCTTTATTGGATATGTCGAGCATTCCAAAGCTTATATGTTTTACGTCATAGAACCTAATGATTCTATAGCGGTTCACACCGTAATTTAATCAAAAGATGTTATATTTGATGAAAATCGTTTCTCATCCATACCTAGACCAAAGGATTTGATTTCTAGTTCAAGTGGAACTATAGAAGGAAAAGGTACAATGGTACCATCTAATGAGTCACCTATGCTTCGTAGAAGTAAGCGAGAAAGGATTGAAAAATCATTTCGTCCTGATTTCCAAATTTATTTGGTTGAAGGATCAAGACATGAGATTGGTTTCCAATACTCATATTGTTATCATATTGATAATGTCCCTAGAACTTTTAGTGAGGCTATGACGTCTAACGATGTTGCTTTTTTGGAAAGAAGCCATAAATGATGAAATGGATTCTATCATGTGAAATAATATGTGGTTCTTAACGGATCTCCCACCTGGTTGTAAGCCTTTAGGCTGCAAATGGATCTTCACAAAAAAGATGAAAATCGACGGAACAATCGACAAGTTTAAAGCACGTTTGGTTATCCAAGGCTTCAAACAAAAGGAAAGTATCGATTATATCGATACGGATGCTCCAGTTGTTAGGATCTCTTCTATAAGGTTATTAATTGGTTTGGCAGCCATTCATAACCTTGTGATCCATTAAATGGTGTATATGAAGATCCATTATATGAAGATCCATTCTTTTGTTCGTATTTTGATTTTTTCCAGTTAATGCTGAGTAGATCCGAATACTTGGTGATCGATTTCGCTTATCCTATTCGAATTTGATGTGATGATGATAGGCTGATTACGATTCGCGGATCAGATCTGTTATTTTTTAAAAAAAAAAAATCTTAACACCATTGTTGAAACAATTGAAATCATGAGATCAAATGCATGATTTGACACGATTTTGTAGCTCAGTTCTATAGAATTTGCATCTTATTCGACAACTCGATTGTGGCTTCTTTTGTTGGAAATTTAAGTGTAACAATGGTTATTTTAATCCATTGTGACTATTGGTTATGGACACCTTTAAACCATTGTGACTATTAGTTTATGAACACCTTTTAAACCATGATGACTATTGTTTTATGGACACCTTTAAACCATTGTAGTTATTGGTCTATAAAACTCTGGTTTTGGTGCATCAAATGAGAAGAAGAGAGAAAGAAAGAGAGATTTACAAGAAGAGAAATTTCTTCTAAGAACACATAAACAAAACAAAGAAACTCTATTTGTTATTCTTGTTTCCTAACCTAGAACAAAAGTGAGACGGTGATTGTCTTATCTTACAAAGGATTTCGTGTAACTCAAGGCTTTGAAAAGGGTCGAAATAATCTTTAAGAAAAGTGATCTCGTGCGCGATTCAATCATAATCCAAGTTTCCCATAAGTAAACTCCCTTATTTTGTAACATCTTTGTCTCTTAGATCTGTGCTTAGTTTGGGAGTACTTGGGAATTTTTGTTTTCTCACTTATTGGTTTAGTGTGTTTAAACCCATCAATAAACCTTGCTTTTGTTTTGTTGGCTTATGAAAACAGGAAAATGGATGGAGAAATCATGTACGCTGCTAATTTACAATTACAATTGCTCGTGGCAACGATGATGAGGACTCGAGTATTCTTTAGAGCTTAGGCAATCACGAGAATGTTTCTTCAAACTTCAAAAATGCGTGGTTCGAAATTGATGTATTTTTTTAGAGACTCTGTTAGCTCGATTTTCGCATGTGCTTAATTCAACTCGTTTTTGTTCATTGTTTGTGTTTGTTATAATATTATTTTAATTGTATATTGGCGGTCTTTCTAATTTCTATGTTTTTTTCTATATTCTTAAGTAAAATATTGAAAATGGTATAAAACTTAACATTCACACACCAAAAAAAAACTTGAAACGATAAAAAGAAAAAATAGACTACCAAGTTTTTTTGACATTACCTTTAATGGATGTTTCAATTTTTTAGCTTCTCTTTACTCACATAGATGTACATAACAGTATTTTATTGTTGAGAAATAAATATAATATTAATATTGAAACAACAATGTTATGAAGATATATGTATATCATTTGAGCTTATCTTCATGAGCTTAACTAAAAGAGTTCATATATCATAACTAAGTTGATGGCTAATGATAACATAGTCTGGTCCCGTTACCACAACTCAAAAGAGAAGTGGACTAGAACTGTAGAAGCATGGGGCTGCCTAGCTCTTTTTTATGTTCCCATTTGGCATATGATTTGTCGTATTTCTTATATTATATAGTTTTATTTTGTTTGAAGAGTCATCGAAGTTTGTGATCTAAAGTAAGTTGATGTTATATTGTTCAAATTTATTTGTCGTCGCTTTCTCTACAACTCTGAATTCGGTGGAAAATGATGTTGTCGTGTTTCATTCATAAATCATTATTGTTTAAAGCTTCTAATAAAACAAAACAAAAAAATTGGAATTGTAAGAATCTATTCTTAAGATTGGTGGTAAACAAATTACGAGAGTATTTTAATATCCTAAATCAATGTCCATTGACCGTTCTATATATACACTCTAGAATCACTTTCAGAAAAGTTTTATACATCAATAAATTATATAAATAAATTTCGATTGTTAGAACTTGATGTACTTGTACGAAATAAATTATATTACGGTTTAAAGCAAACTATGATTTTGAATATTATATTATATGTTGTGAGCATCAATGTTTAAATTAAAACCGTTGATGAGATTCATGAACGTAGACATGGTCCTACGGAAATTAAATTTTATATAGTTATCAATACAATTTTGAGTTTCATTTAATTGGACAAAGAAATAAATATTTTCACAAGATTCAATAGACATATAATTGGATCAAATATTATCGTTTTGTGTAATACAAATAAAAGCTCACGTCAACGCGTTATTGGTTTCAGTTCTCAAAGCAAAGCTAGTGACACCTTTGCTCGGTTCTCAATTTAAGTGGAAAATTCTTTCTAGCAAACCAATCAATTAAAAATAAGAAATCACAAAGAGTTGTAACCACCCAAAATTAGAAATAATAAAAAGTATTGGAAAAAAACATTATCAAATATTTAAAGAGAAAGCTATAAGAAAACAAAATATGGAATAAATCATTGTCTCAAATTTAAGAGAAACCGCGTTCTAAACTTCATATTGCTTTCACCACAATATCTTTTGTCATCTTTCTCATTTACATAAATTGTCTCCCCATCTTCCGATTTTAGAAATTAACTTTTCTTAAAATTAATTAAAGAAATACTATATTTATTGTTTAGGCTTAAATATCAGTATATTTTGGACGAATAGATTAACATCATGGGTAACATAGTTTTGGAGTATAACTTAATTTATACGAACTGTATAATCACCTAGTATAAGGGTAACAAAGTGTGGAAATTTATATAAGGCTAATTTTTGTATTTTAATTGGTAATTGCACGTATACAAATTGTGAACTAAATTAAGATTAAATTAAGAAATTCATCAAGTTGATATGTAGCTGAATGTTACCATTAGCTAGAGATTTGCTACTCAGATGACAAACTTGCCGAGTATTTTTTCTTGCAACGATAATCATATTTAAACCTAATTGAACATTGTGGTAACAATTTTTTTTTTTTTTAATAAAGTACTTACCTAACATAATCCAGCTACTTAAAATAATATTAAACGGAAAAGTGCCACTGATTATTTGACTATATTAATTACAAAAAATGTCCAACACAACCATATAATTTGTATTACATTTATTCCCTAGCAAACTTATTGTGAAATTGTGTAGAAACATAATATATGTGTTTTCTTGATAAAGTACTTACCTAACATAATCCAACTTGTACTTACAATATAAAGCGAAGAAGTGCAACTTATTATTCTTTCTTTTTTTGGAAAAAATGCAAACTTATTATTCAACTATATTAATTACAAAAAATGTTTAACATAATGACATTATTCGTATTATATTTATTTCTTAGCAAACTTATGTGTAAATTTGTGAAGAATTATATTAAAATAATTTACGTTTATTTGCTATGGAGTCATCGTCGCATCCGTTGCTCAGAGCCGCTGATTTGCCACCATGTGACCATGTCTATTAAAGTATAATCAAATTGCTACAAATTTATATTTCTTAGGCAAATATCTAGTGAAAGGTATAACTGTTAATTCCCAAAAAACAAAAAGGTATAACTGGTATAAAACCATGTGGGAACTTCATCTTCAAGGAAGGCGAGAAAAATTTGTGTTGAGTTGTGATAGACTGTGTGCGAAAAATATATATATTATTTATTAAAACTTAAAGGTTGATTATTACCATCGTAAGAAATTTAACCGTTAAAATTCTGATAAATCAGAATTACGAGAAAATAAAAGACATCGAAATTTGTTAACGGAGTTCGGCCAAATTTTGCCTACGTCTCCGGACCTGCTACAAATTTTTTTATTATCAACTCGGAAAATTTTACAACACTCTCAAACTCACAACTCACACCCAAAACCCGATAATACCCGAGAAAATTACACCGATAATTTTCTCACAAAAGAAAAGAAATATATATTTTTTTTTTCTTTCTCACGTTGCTATCTCTTTCTTGTTTTGGGATTTTTTTTTTTTTTGGATGATTATGAAGATGAGGTTTGGTGAGCCAACAAATGTTAAAGAAAACCAACCTCCATTGTTAAATTTAACAACCTCCATTGTTGAATTTAGCAACCTCCATTGTTGAACCTCTATTTTTGAATTTAGAAGTTCTAGAATTTTGACTAACAATCTCCCACTTGAAGACTGATTTCAATCTGTCTTCACACCTCGATCTATGTAGCAAGTCTTCTAGGCTTGTTACTCTAGCAAGCCAACTGAGGTTGCACACAACATCAGCTTATTATATGGCACAACCTTCGTTAGCATGTCTGCCGGATTCTTACTTCCTTGAATCTTTTCAAGCACCAACACTCCATCTTCCAAAACTGATCTGATGAAATGATACCGAAGTTGTATGTGCTTCGTCCGAGCATGGTATACCGGGTTTTTCGCCAAATCAATGGCACTTTTACTATCACAGTACAACACACTTTTCTCTTGATTGTAGCCTAACTCTTGTAGAAATGACTGTAACCACATCATTTCCTTTGTTGCCTCAGTTACAACAACATACTCAGCTTCACAGCTTGATAGAACTACGATCTTTTGCAATTTTGAAACCCAACAAATTGCAGTACCACCAAAAGTGTAAAAATACCCGGTTGTGCTCTTTCTACTGTCAATGTCACCTCCATTGTCAGCATCAACATATCCCTGCAATCCAATATCATACTTCTTAAAGTATAGCGATGAACTTGGATTCCCCTTCAGATACCTGAGAATCCACTTAACAGCCTCCCAATGTTCCTTTCCTGGATTGCTCATAAATCTGCTAACGACTCCCACTGCATGTGCAATATCTTGCCTTGTACATACCATTGCATACATCAGGCTCCCAATAGCGGAAGCATATGGAACTTTATCCATATATGCCATCTCGTCTTCATTCACTGGAGACTGATCTCTAGATAACCGAAAATGACTTGCCAGGGGAGTACTGACTGGCTTCGCGTCATCCATGTTAAACCTCTTGAGGACTTTCTTCACATACTCCTCTTGTGATAACTTGAGACCTTCCTTGCTTCTACTAATTCTCATCCCAAGAATTTGTTTTGCTTCTCCCAAGTCTTTCATCAAAAATTCTTCTGAAAGTTTCATCTTCAAGTTATTGATCTCTTGCAAGTCTGCTCCCACTATCAGCATGTCATCAACATACAGGAGCAATATCAAGTAGGATTCTTCAAGCCTCTTGAAGTAACAACAGTGGTCAGCTTCACACCTCAAGAACTCAGAATTTTTCATAAAGCTGTCAAATCTCTTATACCACTGTCTTGGAGCTTGTTTCAAGCCATACAAGCTTTTTTGAAGCTTACAGACTAGTTGTTCCTTCCCTTTGACCTCAAAGCCTTCGGGTTGCTTCATGTATATTTCTTCATCCAAATCACCGTGAAAAAATGCTGTTTTCACATCCATTTGTTGAAGATGTAAATCTTCCTTTGCTACCAGCCCAAGAACAGTTCTGATGGTTACCAACTTGACTACTGGAGAAAAGATTTCCGTGTAGTCTATGCCTTCTTTTTGTTGGAATCCCTTCACAACAAGCCTTGCTTTATAACGCTCGCTTCCATCATGTTCTTCTTTTATCCGGTAGACCCACTTGTTATGCAATGCCTTTTTCTCCTTAGGCAATTCTGCTAACTCCCACGTGTGATTGGACATCAACGAGTCCATCTCATCTCTCATTGCAAGCTCCCACTTGATCGAATCATCAACTTGCATTGCCTCTTGATAATATTCAGGCTCACCTCTATCTGTGAGCAAAATGAAGTTGTGCGATGGAGAGAACCTTTCTGGTGCCCTGATGGTTCTGCTTGATCATCATAGATTTGTAACTGGCGTATGCGGGATCATCTCTGAAGCATCACTCTCATCTGCCTCATTGTTCTCTTCTTGAGAAATGTGTTCTTCTGCTGATGTGGTATCTTGTTTTAACTCAGGTGCCTGGATCTCTCCCAAATCAATAGCTCTTGACTCTTTCTTTTCAAAGCTTTCTTTTAGCTTATCCTTGTACAACGCTTCTTCGTTGAACACAACATTCTTGCTGCGGATGATCTTCCGATTTTGGAAATCCCAAAACCGATAACCGAACTCAGTATCACCGTAACCGATAAAGTAACACTTCTTAGATTTTGCATCAAGTTTACTTCTTGCAGCATCATCAATGTGGACATAAGCTAAGCAACCAAACACCTTCAGAAAAGAAAGATTAACTTTCTTACCGCTCCACACTTCTTCAGGGATCTTGAATCCCAATGGAACAGAAGGTCCTCTGTTTATCAAGAAAGCTGCGGTATTGATTGCCTCTGCCCAGAAAGTCTTAGGCAATCCACAATGCAATCTCATGCTTCTTGCACGCTCATTTAGGGTCCGGTTCATCCTTTCTACTATTCCATTTTGTTATGGCGTTCCAGGAATATTATATACCATCTTGATCCCATTCTCAGCGCAATATCTTCTGAATTCCTTGCTGATATATTCTCCACCGTTATCAGACCTTAAACACTTAAACTTGAGATTTGTCTCAACCTCAACCATGGTTTTCCATCTCTTGAAAATCGGAAATACTTCATGCTTATTCTTCATGAAGTACACCCACACCTTCCTTGTGGAGTCATCAATAAAGGTTACATAGTAGTACGAACCTCCTAGCGATGTGACTGGAGCGGGTCCTCATACATCCGTGTGCACCAGCTCTAACTTCTCAGATTTTGGTTCCCTACCTCTTTTTGAGAAACTAACTCGTTTCTGCTTTCCAAGGATGCAATTGTCACACATCTCATGATCCGCCGTCTTCAAATTTGGGAGCACGCCATTAGCCACTAAAAGCTTCATGCCTTTCTCACTCATGTGTCCCAACCTACAATGCCACAACTTAGTTTGTTTGGCATTCTCGACAATAGCAACCGTGTCTTCATAACTTGTTGTCATATAGATAGTCCCTCTTTTGTGACCTCTGGCAACCGCCATGGAGCCTTTCTTCACTTTTCAGGCTCCACCACCAAAGTTAACATCGTGCCCCGTATCATCAAGTTGTCCTACTGAAATTAGATTTCACATCAACTTTGGCACATGTCTAACCTTTGTGATCTTCCACACGCGTCCATCTGACAGCTTCAGATTGATATCTCCAATACCAACTATTTCCAAAGGTAAACCATCAGCTAGATATACCTTCCCATAGTTTCCTGCAACATAATTCTCCATAATGTTGCGGTGTGGTGTCGTGTGGAATGAAGCTCCAGAATCAAGAACCCAAGCATCGATCGGGCTATCAACATAGGAAGTCGATTCTTTAGCAGTATTTACGGCTGCAACATGAGCTTCACTTTCCCTTGAGGAATCATCAGATACAAACAATGCATCACCTTGTTCATGCGTAACTGCATTGGCTCTGCCTGCCTTGTCTTTCTTCTTTGGTGGTGCCCAACAATTCTTTTTGACGTGGCATGTCCTTTCACAATTCCAGCATTCAGTGGGCTGCTTTAATTTGGAATGACCTCTATCATTCCGTGACTTCGATCTGCCTTTGCTCCGGTTGTTTCTATCTTGAGTTCTCCCTCTGTTTTCCACGTTGAAAGCAGAGCTCGTCGATGTTTCGCCAGAGTCTATCCTACGTACTTCTTCAGCGAGGATACAATCTTGAACATCGGTAAATTTAAGTTTTTGATTACCCACAGAATTACTAACCGCTGCCCTCATTGGCTCCCACCTGTTTGGCAGAGATGCCAACAAAATTAATGCTCGCACTTCATCTTCGAACTCGATTTCAACGGATGACAGTTGGTTGACAATCGTGTTAAACTCGTTCACATGTGCAGCAACAAGCCCACCTTCTTCCATCTTCAAATGGAAAAGTTTCTTCATGAGAAACACCTTATTATTAGCAGAAGGTTTCTCATACATATTCGAGAGAACTTTCATGAGCCCTTCTGTGGTCTTTTCTTTTGCAACGTTGTGAGCAACGTTCTTCGACAGTGTTAATCTGATAACACCCAAAACCTGTCTGTCAAGAAGATCCCACTCTTCTTGTTCCATCTTCTCAGGTTTCTTGCTTAGAGGTTGATGAAGCTTCTTTCCGTACAGATAATCTTTAATTTGCATTCTCCAAAATGCATAATCTGTACCATCAAATTTCTCGATACCGTGTGCCGAACCATCTTCTCCCGCCATCGTTTCTGATTATTCTTGCAAACCGCCGTGTATTAGAACACCTCCAACGATAAATCAATATCGCTGAAATTTTACTATTCACATGAACAGTATCTCGCCGGAATAGTACTTCGCCGGAATAGTACCTCGCCGGAAATTTTAACAGAATCACCACAACCTCGCTCTGATACCAGTTGTAAGGAATTTAACCGTTAAAATTCCGATAAATCAGAACTACGAGAATATAAAAGACACCAAAATTTGTTAACGGAGTTCGGTCAAATTTTGCCTACGTCTCCGGACCTGCTACAGATCTTTTTATTATCAACTCAGAAAATTTTACAACACTCTCAAACTCACAACTCACACCCAAAACCCGATAATACCCGAGAAAATTACACCGATAATTTTCTCACTAAATAAAAGAAATATATAATTTTTTTTTTCTTTCTCTCTCACGTTGCTCTCTCCTTCTTGTTTAGGGATTTTTTTTTTTTGGAATGATTATGAAGATGAGTTTAATCAACTATTTATAGGAGAAGATGAGGTTTGGTGAGCCAACAAATGTTGAAGAAAACCAACCTCCATTGTTGAATTCAACAACCTCCATTGTTGAATTTAGCAACCTCCATTGTTGAATTTAGCAACCTCCATTGTTGAACCTCTATTGTTGAATTTAGAAGTTTTAGAATTTTGACTAACAAAAAAAAATATATATTATTTATCAAAACTTAACGGTTGACTATTACCATTTAAGTCAAAATTAGATTACGCTAATGTGTAGTAATTCGAATATAATATTTGAAATTTTAATGATTTGAGTTAAAAAAATACATTATATCATAATTTAGATATGAAATTTCATTTTACAAATCGTTCGGGTTAGGGTTAGTTATAACTGATTTCCCAGAGACATGACACACAAGAATACATGGTGGAACACATTTTTAGATCCGATGTAGAAATAATTCTTTCTTTTTGTTTTCTATCTTTCATTAAAAATAAAAAATTTGCCTACAAAATCATTTGGTTAAAATAGTGATCTGAGCATTAAATTATTTAGAAAAAAAATACTACTCTGATGTTGCGCATGCAATTTCCCACAGAGTGTTTTTTCTGATAAAATTTCCCACCTAGTGTTCATCAGGATCTAATTTTTGTCTCCAAAAAGAAATAATCCATATAACGTTATGTAACAATACCAAAAGATAAGATAAAATTTACGTAGTACTAATTTATACTAGTTATTACCTTCACGTTTAAGAAAATTTCATTTAAACACGCTATACATATTAAATATTTAATTAAAAACTCTATTATATATCTTTTGGTAATTAATTTATTGGTTGCAAACAATTTGTTTGAAGGAAATGATAATTATTAAATGTAATTTAGATGATTTTGTTTTCTCCCTTAAAAAAATGTAACCCTTTCTTATTTTCATTTTTGTCAACTCCTATAAAATTACCTACAACCTTAAACTCCAAAATGATAGTGACCAAAAAAAGAAAAAAAAATTATATTCAATAAAAACTATAAATAAGGTAAGAAAATGTGTATGTTAAGTGTATATATATTACAGTCACCTTCCATTATACTCTCCATCATCTCTCTCACTTCCAAAGAAAACAAAAAAAAAATGTCTCCCATTCCAAAACCACTCTTCTTCTTCTTCTTCTTCTTCCTCAACTACACTTCTCTTTCATCCTCACTCTCTCTTCAACTCCCACTCACATCTCTCCCTCTCTCCCTCACCACCTTCACCACCTCCCTCATCTCCCGCAAAAACCCATCTCCGTCGTCTCAACCTTACAACTTCCGATCAAGATTCAAATACTCAATGGCTCTAATCATCTCACTTCCCATAGGAACACCACCACAAACACAACAAATGGTTCTTGACACAGGAAGCCAACTCTCATGGATCCAATGTCACCGTAAAAAGCTTCCTCCAATAACCTCATTTGATCCATCTCTCTCTTCTTCTTTCTCAACCTTACCTTGCTCACACCCTCTTTGTAAACCAAGAATTCCCGATTTTACCCTTCCCACTTCTTGTGACTCCAACCGTTTATGTCACTACTCTTACTTCTACGCTGATGGAACCTTCGCTGAGGGTAATCTCGTCAAAGAAAAAATTACTTTCTCAAATACCGAAATTACCCCTCCTTTGATTCTTGGTTGCGCTACTGAGTCATCTGATGATAGGGGTATTTTGGGAATGAATCGTGGTCGTCTCTCTTTTGTTTCTCAAGCTAAGATTTCCAAGTTCTCTTATTGTATCCCTCCAAAATCGAACCGACCCGGTTTTACACCAACTGGTTCGTTTTACCTTGGAGATAACCCGAATTCACACGGATTCAAATACGTTTCTTTGTTGAATTTTCCTGAGAGTCAACGTATGCCGAATCTTGATCCTCTTGCTTACACTGTGCCGATGATTGGGATTCGATTTGGTTTAAAGAAGCTTAAAATTTCCGGTTCGGTTTTTAGACCCGATGCAGGCGGGTCGGGTCAAACAATGGTTGATTCTGGATCCGAGTTTACTCACTTAGTGGACGCAGCTTACGATGCAGTGAGAGGAGAGATAGTAAGACGTGTTGGGCCGAGACTTAAGAAGGGTTACGTGTACGGTGGAACAGCTGACATGTGTTTCAATGGAAACGTGGCGTTGATCCAACGGTTGATAGGTGATCTTGTGTTTGAGTTTATTAGAGGAGTTGAGATACTTGTTCCGAAAGAGAGGGTTTTGGTTAACGTAGGAGGTGGGGTTCACTGTGTTGGAATCGGACGGTCGAGTATGCTTGGAGCAGCTAGTAATATAATCGGGAACGTTCATCAACAAAATCTTTGGGTTGAGTTTGATGTGACTAATAGGAGAGTGGGTTTCGCTAAAGCTAACTGTAGCAGATTAGTGTGAGGATAAGGTTTATTCAGCTACGGTTATGCGTAGGGTCATATGGTGGACTCGATTCGTTCGATGATGTTAATCGGACGGTACATAGTTAATATCAGTTTTTAATGATGCTCTGAACAATGTCCTACAAAATAATTAAAAGTGTTCACGTAGGTTTTTATGGTTTTGTACCGTTTGTATATTATATGGTTCATATTAACTTGTTACAAAAAATGTATCTTTTTATTTGTCACTGTGGCTTGTTGACTCTTGTTGAAAGACTTGTGGATGAAGAAAAACATGAGATTTAGATTTGAGAATTTCAGAAGTGCTTTTGTTTGGTTTTATTTTTTTTATTGTACTACATTTTAGTATAATAATCCAAAAAAATAGATCTACTTTAAGCCGAATGTCTACATATGTGGCCACTAATAATCAAAGTAAACTATATAATAAATGGATAGCTAACTCAAAACATGGAGTCTACTAACTATAAACGTACCATAGAAAATTAATTTAAATTAATCAAATATTTTATTAATATTAATAAAAGTTAAATTTCATTAGATGTGCGAATTCGTTATATTCTTATATACAGTTATATTTCCATAATATTATAGCTTTATGAAAAAGAAAAAAAATTCGAACAAAAATTATTAAATTATGATTCGAGTTTTATTTTGTATAATTTTGATTCTTCTTATCGTCTATAATACACTCATAATTCAATATTGTCAACAAAGATTGAAAACCCATCAATTTTAAAATAATTACTGTATTAAGTAGTATTTTCCGGTGATCGGTATCATAAAATAACATTTTATAACCCCGTCTACTTTACTATAAATTTTATTTAATTTAGGCATAAATACGGTTGTAGAACTCTTATGGATGTTCTTTTGTCTAACTAGTCTCCCATTCTACAATTCATATTATCCAAATTTATACAAATCCGATTATTCCGTTTATCTTTTACTATATGCAAATTCATAATCAATTTTAATGAGTCGGTAGGAATGTAACTAAAGTGAGGAATTTGGTGACCAGAAAAAAAGTGAGGAATTTATAGGTGGAAAAGCATTTTGTTAGATTGTAAGATATACAAGACTGTAATACATTGAGACAGACGTAGAAAAAACAAAGACAAATATGTAATTGTCTTCCTCTTACTCCTCTATTTTGTCCTTGCGAGTGTAAGATCTGGAAAACATAGACGCATCTGTGGCTCTCAAGCAAGACTTAGAATATCAAGCACGATATGTTGCAAAATCTACAAGAAAAAACGAGCAAGACTTGCAAGTTTAGAAATTTTACCTCAAATTTCAGTCACGGATCACTGCGATTAGTTGCTAGATCCAGCGATTACCAAACGAATAACGTTTGGTTGCGATCACGGTCGTTGGTCGCCTGCAACTGCCAAACGAACAGCACTATTATATGTTTTAGTAAGCAATTAGTTAAGGTTAGTGGTTACAATTATTATCATTAACATATACAGTATTTGATTGGAATGTGGGAGAAACATGGATTGCTTTGTGTTTATATATATATATATATATATATATATATATATAACTTGCTTGGAACGTAATCCTTGATTACAGAAATCGAAACTAAGTTAAGAAAAGACAAAGAAGCATGGCTTTATATTTTATTGTTTCCGTGATATTTTACTTATTTAGTAAGACAAACCGAAATCAGGATCACACCACGACATTAAATATAATTTTATTAATACTATGAACCAAAAACATTTTGGAGAGAAGGAGAAAGATGCAATGGATGAACCACAAAAATACATGCGCCAAAATAAAGAACACTAATATCAATCAACACTCGGACAAGGTCACAAAGTATCATCTTTTTTTTTGGGGGTTACGCAAACTAAATATGTAGTTAAATTATTTAAATAAATAAAAATCTTGAAATTTCAATCTTTTTTTCATGTTAGAATTTTCTGATAGTTTTTTTTTTTGAATATGACAAAAATACCTAAAATTTTGAAAATCAAGTACAATAGGCACCGTCAAAACCAATACAAAACTAGAATATAAGTTATAAGACAAGTATCAAACCATAATACAGTTAGGATTTTCTATGTACCCCAAGACAAAACACTTTGAACATTGCAACACATGAAATTTTATATCGAAAACAAAACAAATAATATGATAAAATTACATGCTTTTAACTTTGAAAATGTAGGGAAGTGTGAAGTAGGGGCCAAAGATGAGCTGGTCAGCCTTAACTTTGAGATGGGATTTGGGTCAAGTAGCCGACAGCTTAGTTCCAACTCTTCTCTTAAGTCATCCTTTTCTTTCCTTTATTATTCTCTTTATTCCCGACAATGACGTTCCTTTCTTCTTTTTTCTTCTTTCCCATTTTTGTTTTCATCATTATAGTTTAGTGTTTGGTTTAATCATATTATAGTGTATTCCTGCTTATAAAAAAAAGAAAATATTTAATTTCATGCCATCACAACAATAAGAGTAACGTGGAACGGATCATTGACCAGAAGAACTTGCACGAGCAAAAAAAAAATTTGAGTAACTTCAACCCAAGATCTAATATATTCATAACACAACTCCACAAATCTTGGGTATATTAATTTCATTATTTAATATTTTCATAATAGAACTTTAACATCGACATGAATGCACCACACATAGATATGAATATATTGTTTGATTTGTTTGGTAAATGATATATGAAAGAAACAAATGCACAAAGTTTAAGTTTGAAGAAAAGTTTCTTGTTTTTGATTTCTTACTTTCTTAAAACATTTACAGAATCGTTTCCTCATTTATATACAAGGCTTCTAAAGCATAAAACCCTAACAGTGAAGGACATATGTCGAGATCAAGTTCCAGCCAAAGAATCAAGGGCTGAGAAGCGATTCTGCAATTTCAGAGTCGTACTGCAACTTTTATTCAGATTCGCACAGGTTCTGCTTTTGTTTTGTATAGCCGTTGACGTTGGTTTTATTGTGGGCTTCTCTTCTTCTTCTTGGCCCAACTTTCTTTTCCCTTTTTCACTTGCTGAGTAGCGTATGGGCCTGCATTTTTCATGACCCATCAATGTTGTTCCACTTGTTGATGCAGAATCCTCTGTTCGGTGAAGCAGAGTTATTTCTGTTTTAATATCCCCTCTCAAACTTGGTGTGGGGGGGGGGGCACATCCACTCCAAGTTTGTACCTTAAGTCGCAGTGGGCAGAGTATGGGAGTGACTTAGTAAATATGTCTGCCAACTGAAGAGGAGCAGGAATGTGTTTGACAACAAGAGAGTCTAATGCAACCCGTTCTCACACATAATGATAATCTGTTTCAAAATGCTTGGTCCTTTTGTGAAAAGCTGGATTTGCCGTTAAGTAAACAGAGGAAAGATTATCACCATAGATTTCTGGTGTGACGGGAAGAGTAATACCAAGTTCTCGGAGTACGGAGCTAATCCAAGTAATTTCTGAAGCTGTTTCTAAAAGAGATCGATACTCAGCTTCTGTTGAACTCTTAGAAACTGTGGGCTGCTTCTTTGAGGACCAAGAGATGATATTCTGGCCTAAGAAAGTGCAAAAGCCACCAGTGGATCTTCGAGTTACAGGGCATCCAGCAAAATCGCTATCACTATAGGCACGCAATGTAAAATATGTGTCCTTGGTGAAAGATATACCCATTGTGATGGTGCCTTTGACATAACGTAATATTCTTTTCAGATTAGAAAAGTCTGAAACGCTTGGAGAGTGCATCTTTTGGCACACGTAGTTAACCGCAAACTGAATGTCGGGACGAGTTAAGGTGAGATACTGAAGCTTACCGGCCAAGCTTCGGAAGTAGTTTGGATCTGAAAAAGGTTCTTCTTGACCTGAGACTTTGTTTAGTTGCAAAGGTAAAGGAGTTGAAGCGGGCTTGGAATCAAGTAAAGAAGAAGCCAAGAGAAGATCCTCTGGATATTTTTGTTGTGAGAGGAATAGTCCTTTGTCATGATGATGAACTTGAATTCCTAAGAAGTAATGTAGCTTCCCCATATCAGTCATTCTGAACTGCTTGTGTAGCTCAGTTAATAGATTCTGTAATGCATCAGAACTGTTTCCTGTGATCACCATGTCATCCACATACAAAAAAAAGCATTATGATATCTTTATTTCTTATGAAAACAAAGAGAGATGGGTCTTTAATGCTGCATATGAATCCGAATTCAAGAAGATAATTGCTGAACTTATTGAACCAAGCTCTTGGTGATTGTTTTAGCCCATACGAAGATTTATGTAAGTGACACACATGATTTGGCTTATCCTTGTCAATAAATCCTACTGGTTGTGTCATGTACACAGTCTCAGTTAAATCACCATGTAGAGAGGCGTTCTTAACGTCCATTTGTTTAATTTCCCATTTCATTACCGTAGCAACATGAAGGACAATCCGGAAAATTGCAGTTGAACCACAAGGCTATATGTTTTCCAGAAAGTCATTGCCTTCTTCTTGATTGAAACCTTGAGAAACTAAGCGAGCTTTTAACTTTGCTAAGGTGCCATCAGCGTTTAACTTAGTTCTAAACACCCACTTACTTCCTCATACGTGCATGTCCGGAGTGAATGGGACAAGGGACCAAGTGTTTGTTACAGAACAATTTTCTATTTCATCTTCCATTGCTCTTGTCCAGCCGGGATCTTTCAAGGCTGCAGTTACAGTTTTTGGTTCTTGATATCGTGCGTGATGGATTAAAAGAGCATATCTTGGATTCGATTTTGAAATTCCATCTTTTTCCCTTGTAACCATCAGATGCAAATTATTCTGAGGCAGGAATGGTATGTTAATTGTGACAGATGTATCACCAGTTTCTATTGGAGTTTGAAACAGTTGGCATCTAGCTGTGGTTGAACGGACATCACTTTCTGTTTGAGTGTGATTTCTGTTTAGATCATGACTAAAAGAGGTACATGATTCTGTGACAGTTACGTTTGGAGTCATGAGCTGTGATTGTGGTGTGACAATTGAAGTTTGTTAGACTGGTAATGAGGATTGTTGAGACGACTCTGGCAAAGAAGAATGATGCGGCTGAGAAGGCATGATGTGTTTCTCAGAGTGAACGCTGTCGCCTATAGGAACAAGATCAATGCTTGCCGTACGCTCAGTACATTCATCTCCACCTATGGTAGACAAACACATCATGTGTCCATAAGTGTGTTGTGGTGTAGAAGAATCTTGAGCTGAAGATGTAGACGGTTCTTGAGGACTTGTAGGCGTATTAAGAGATGAAGTTATCAGTGATGAAGAAGAAGGTAGACCTACAATTTCAGGAATTGGTGTAAACATTTTCTGCCAAGCTGCAAGACTTGTAGTTGTAGCTTTAGGATGGTAGCTTCTATAAATTCCTTCAAAAGGAAAGGTCATTTCATCAAAAAGCACATGTCGACTTATGTAAACTTTCCCAGTTGGTGGAAATAAACACCTATAACCCTTGTATTTTTCATTATAACCAAGAAAAACACAGTGAAGAGAACGCGGATCAAACTTGTTTGCAGCATAGTCTCGAAGTGTCGGGAAACAAGAGCATCCAAAGATCCGTAGAGCAAAATAATCTGGTGCTTTACCATGTAAAATTTCATATGGACTTCGTTTATCATCAAGAACTGAAGAGGGAAGGAGATTGCTAAAGAAACTTGTTGTATAGAATGCCTCCACCCAATATTTTTGAGGTATTTTACTTTGAAACATTATAGTCAAACCAAGCTCTGTGATGTGCCGGTGTTTTTGTTCGGCCAATCCGTTTTGCTGTGGCGTATAAGGACAATAGATATATTGTTGGATACCTGAGTTTTGTAAGTGGGACAAAAACTTGTGACTTATAAATTCTCCACCCCCATGGCATTGGAACACACCAATCTTTGAGCAAAATAAGTTCTCAACAAGCTTCTGAAGGAGAATGAATGTGGAGAAGAAATCTGATTTTACTTTCAAAGGATATAACCAACAGAAACGAGAATAGTTGTCTATAAAGACTACATAGTAGCGGAAGCCTTGATTAGACACTACGGGTGATAGACCCCAAAGATCACAATGGATTCTCTCTAAGGGTCTTGATGAAACAAACTGAGATGCAGGAAAAGGTAAGCGACTACTCTTCCCTAGGCGACATGATTCACACATCTTCAAGGTACTTTTATTAACAATGACAGACTGACTTTGAACTAGTTGTTGAAGAACTTGAGAATGTGGATGTCCAAGCCTCCTATGCCACACTTCAGCACTAGTACCAATCTAACGAGTAGTATAATGAGCTTGAAACTTTGGATCTTCAAGAATGTAAGAGTTGACAATGCCATGGGGGTCAACTCTTACAAGTTTGAGCAGTTCGGTGTCAATAAACTTGTAATGGAGAAATCAAGACCAGTCCGGTGTCAATAAAGATAGCAGTCCAAGAGAGTTCAAGCTCTTACATTCCAACTTGTAAGAGTTGAGAACTTGTTTTGCTTAACTTGTAAGAGTTAAGTAAACAAGTTCAAACTTGTGACTTATAAATTCTCCACCCCCATGGCATTACCACGTGTCAATAAAGATAGCAGTCCAAGAGAGTCTATTATGTAAAAGAGTGGTCTTGATTTCTCCATTAACTTCGTACGGAGTGTTGCTGCAAATCTAATAAAGATTTCTCGTTCTTTGGCAAACCTTGTAAAGTAGGTTTTGATTGCTTGTTGTAGACCGATGGGAAGTTCTGAAATTTGCTCCATCTTGTTTATGTATAGGGTGTCTATTAAACCACAGACATAGAAATTCTGGATTAATAGTGCACTTGCTTCTGGAAGGATGACAACTCGTGATCCTCCTCTTGTTCCAACTGGATAGAACCTCATTGCTGTGTGGATATCTGAATATCTTGTGATCATATCTTTTAGTTTCTGATATAGCTCTGATGTCAGCTTCTTCATTTCTGCCTTTTGTTCTACGGTTGGAATTGCTGCAATTGTAATTGGTTTTGGTCTCTTTATCTCCATAGTATACATTGGCTTCTTGCCTTCACTCTTGCTGAGAAGCTTTTATTTGAATGTACTCGATTTTTCGAAAGCTTTTTTGGCTTCTTCCATTGTCGTGTATGACTTGTGGGTCACGTTTTTTCCGTTGACGTGGCTATTGACGATGTGCCAGTCGTTGTATATGCCTCTGAAAGGTCCGTTGAAGATGACATAGACCTTCTTCTTCTTAATCTGGGATTTTGGTTCCTCTTCTTCTTCTTCTGTAACTTCTGCCCATTTCTGTCCGTTTAGCGAGACTCTAATGGATGCAAGGTCGTCTTGTTGTTCTAGGTTTTTTGATGTTGGGATGATTGATGTTTTTTGTTGTTGAATGACATCTTCTCGGAAGTTTCCTCCAAGTTTTTCTAAAATTTGTTTTAATTCTTCACTCTCCCCCTAGATAATAGCGAGTTCCTGAAGCATGAGCTGTTCTTTTTCTTGTTTTTGTTTCAGCTGGTTGGCGATTTGTTTTTTCAAGGCCTCCATTCTGTTGTTAATGTATCTGCGAGACTGTTTTCTGATGACTTTACTGTTCTGATGTATGGCTGAAACTGGTGTAGCTTTAGTTGCCACCGGATAAGTCTTCCTTTTCCATGGTCTTCGTGAAGTTTGTATCTCCAAAAACCTGATACATAAGTAATGTCAATTCTAAATTCGAATCGAGTTCCCATTAAATCTATCTTCCATTTTGAAAGGACACGTAGACAAGCTAGAGTTTCTTTCTCGTGGATAGGATAATTTAATTCTGAGGAACTGAAAGTTTCCGAAATGTGCCGATATAACCGTTTGAGTAAACGATTAATGTTAGCTAGTCTGTGACTATTGGTATCCTCTTCGATATTTTGTCTTTCAATAGTGTATAACTTATTGATTTTAGAGATACCGTCGTAGGTACCAGTAGACAAATAGTTTTTTTGTAAAGATAATTCATTTTTATCTTTTATGGGTATTTCCATATTATCTAAGCCTAATAGCTTTTTTTCATTTGGAATGGCTAAAAGACATCCTGCCCAAACTTCGTTTGAAGCATCTGTTTCTACAATAAGGAAGTCCTTAATTGTAGGATTATATAATTCAGGAATTATCTGAATTTGTTCTTTTATTCTTTTTACCGTTTCCGTATCTTCGTTAGTTCATTTCCATGGTATTTTCTCGGATATTTTTTTATGTAAGTTTCTTCGTTCTTTTGCTAATTTTTTAAGAAAACCTTGTTCTGCTATGTAATTTAAAACTCCTAAGAACCTTTGTATTTGTTTTCTATCTATTAGTTCATTTAGAAATTTATATATTTTTTCTTTTATATGAGATAGTAAATTTAAAGTTCCTTGTTCTCCTATTTATAAACCTAAATATTCTATTTCTTTTTGTATTAGTTTACTTTTTTCTTTTGATATTATTATTCCTTTTTCTTTTATTCTTTTTAAAACTTTAGTTAAATGTTCTATATGTTTTTCTTTAGTTCTTTGTGTAAAAATTAATATATCATCTATATATACTATGCAAAATGTTTCTAGTTCTTCTAATGATTTATCCATAAAAGACTGATAAATAGAAGGTGCTTGTTTTAAACCAAATGGTAAAACATTCCATTCATAATGTTTTTGTGGAGGGCAACTAAATGCTGTTAGTTTCTTGGTTTCTTCGGATAACCGGAGTTGCAAATATCCTGATTTTGCATCAAGTGACGAAAACCAATTTGATCCTTTAATTTTTTCTAAGATGTAATATTTTCTGGGTAATTTATATGAATTTCCTATTGTTGCATCATTCATTTTCTTATAGTTAATTACCATCCTTTTTTCCTTTTTTAATTTCATTATGATTTTCTACATAAAATGCAGACGCTGAATGTGGACTACAACTTTCTCTAATAATACTTTTTCCAATAATTCTTTACATTCTTTTTCAAATTCTTGTGTATCTCTAACAGAATAAGGAATTCTGTTTGGGACATTTATTTCTGCGTTTGGATCTTTTAATTTTATTTCAACTAATTTGGTGTTTTTATTTTTGTCTTTATCTAAAGGGTCTTTACTACAAACCTCATCTAATGTTTCTTGTATTGTTTTATAGAATCTTATTGCTCTTATGGTTTCAGTAATATTATCTATGTGTAATTTTATTATTTCGTTTTTTGTTATAATTTTTGTTTCTATTTCTTTCGAAATATGTTCTATTTGTTTAGTTTTTTCGTTTTTTAATTTCGGACATGTGAGTTTTATTGTACTTAATGTTTGTATGAATGGTTGATATAGTTTTAAGAAATTATTTCCTATTATTATATCTAATCCTGAATCATGTAAATATATTGCCCTTATTGGAAATTTCATTTGTTCTATTTCTAGAACTTGAAATTTTAATCCAAACCAGATTTCGTGTACAGATTTGTCTGCTACAATAATCTTTATTAGTTTTTCTAATTTTTCCCAATTTTTACTTAGATTTTTTCGTCTGAAGCAAAGTGTTGCTCCAATATCAATATAAGCTAATAGTTTTCTGGAATTAAATCCAATTCTTATAAATGTTGCATTAGGATTACTCTTCACTAGAATTTTTCCTTCATCAGAAGATGAATAATCAAATTCGTATAAAGAGTCGTTTGATTTTACATCAGATTCTAAGGGTTTATAGCCTTGTTCATATATAGTTTTTAATGTGTTCATTTGTGTCTTTTTCGCTTAGGACATTCATTTGCATAATGACCTATTTCTTGGCAAAGCCAACATTTACATGTTTTCTTTCCCGATGGACAATCTTGTTGTTTAGTCCTTTTATAATGATGTTTTCTTTTTTAAAAATATTTTTTGTATGGTTTTTTGTAGTATTTTTGTTTATCAACTTTTTTCTAATGTTTTATTCTTTTATATTTTTTTTATATCTTTTTGGTTTTTTACAACCATATTCTCCTATTTGATCTTGTTGTTTTTCACAACATAATCTAATTTGTGCTTCCTTATTAATTTTATAACTAGTACACTGGTCTACTAACCAAGTTTTTAAGGTGGAAATCATTCTTCTCAGAGTATTTTCAATTAATCCTTCATTTATTTTTGGCTGATGTGTGTCTAGTAATTTTTCTCCTATTGTACTAGGTAACTTTCCAAAAAACAAGGGTTTTGCTTGTTTTCTTCTTATATTATCTAGTTTGTAGTAATATTTCTTATATTCACATATATAATTGTCTACATAGCACATGTTACATATTTTTAAATTCATTAATTTCCAGTAGGTTTTTTGAATTTCATCCTCTGATTCTGATTGGTTTTCTGTGTTTTTTCCTACAAATTCTATTGATAGTAATTTGTATACATTATCTATTAAATTTATATTAGAGGTCGAATCGTTTATTAATATGGTTTCTGTTTCTATAGGTAATGATGTCAAGTATTGTCTTGCGATTCCTATTGATTTATGTATTGTATAGTTAAATATATCTTGTTTTCTTAGTAATGTTAATTATTCATTTAGTGCAATTAACAACTTTTGTGTACTATACCATGCAGTAATAACTTTTTCAGGTTCTTCTACACAATCTATATCTAATGTATCTTTTTGTGTGTCTGAGTTTATCTTAGGTATATATTGATTTGATATTTTTTTAAATTTTGTTGAAAAATATTCCTGTGAGTAAGGGTCATTTTCTCTAGTTTTTTTTTCACCACTAGTCTGACCTTCCTCGGTTTTGACATAGTTGGGATTTTGGTAATAGTATGGATTATCATTATCTTTGTCATAAAGATTTTCATCTTCAGATTCATATTCATAAACTATTTCATTTGTATCATCATTATGATTTTGATGAGTTTTTATTGAAAAGTTTTTATTTTTATTCTCTTTATTATCTTCCCCCTTATGTCAAGAGATGACATAAGTTTGTCAAGATGTTCTAACTGCAAGGCTAATGTATCTTTACATTCATCCATGGACTGGTCTAGTAATTATAACTGATGAGTTCTCAGTTTTATTTTCCTTTTCGGGAGTTATAATTGTTTTATGTTTATGATCGAGCATTTTATTTAGTTCAGTTTTTGCTAAACAAGTAATATTTTGTTTTTGTTCAATTCGTTGTAATGTTTCTATAATATTAGATAGATCTAATATAGGTTTTTCTTTTTCCTTAACATTTATTTTATAGTCGTTTATTAATTCTATAATTTTTTCTTTTGGATTTTCTAACTCAATTTTAATTGGTTCTTTATTATTGCAACAATGAAATTTTATTATCCATGCTAACATATCTGAGCTTGTTTAGTTGAGGATTATCTGTGTGAAATAGATGTGGATATTTATTTTCTGGTTTGATTGTGATTTGATTTAGTTTGTTTGATAATTACCAAGATTGTTAATTTTAATTTAATTTGTAATTTTATAATTAATAATATGTGTAACAAAACATAGTTTAATGTTATCTAATGTTTCATTTTTTTTTTTAAATGGTACATAACAGAAACTCGTTCTGCCATATAACCCCATTCAATATTATTTTATCGTCAGATTAATCATATATTAATATAGATTCAAACTCGTCTTGCCATATCGTCAGATTAATCATATATTAATATCGATTCAAACTCGTCTTGCCAAATAACACATCCCGTGTTATTTTAAAAGTATTAAAATTTTTATTAAATTTAAATATATCAATAAAAATATTTAAAAGTTATTAAAATTTTAAATTTTATTCTATCCGGTATAATTAAACATTTCAACAAAAAACCGAATTAAATAGATAAAAAAAAAATTTTAATTTGGATGCTTGTTCATTTTAATAAATATTGTTAGCATCCAATATTTGAAAACAAAAATAGGAACAATAGTCTAATTTAATACATAAAAATATAGTTATGGCAGATTAAATTATAGTTTATGTGTATGTGTTCGTACATTTGCTGTATTTGCTGGCTCCCAAACTATAATTTCAATCTTACAAGACAAAAGTGTGATTTTTCTTTAGTTTTCATATTCATGATATGTAACAATTTCATATATATATACATACACATTTGTTTTACGCATTTGTTTTATTTTACAAAAACACCATCATTATTATGATCATTTAGATTGGAAGAAAACAAATATTAGGTTTGTAAATATTTTGTAAAACTTAATTTTCGAAAAGAATATACTTTTATAAACATGAATACAATTATATAAAGAAGAAATCAGTAACACTAATATGATTTAATACCAATAGGCGACTTAACCGTAACAGTATAGTGGAGCATAAAAGAAAATAAAAATTAGGTTTGTTAATAACCGAGAACAGTAACCATATGGAACCGAATCTAAAACTATAGACATCAGACACCCAAAGTCTCAAACCCAACTTCCCCTAATTTCCAGCCTCGAGCTCTCACTATTGCTTCTGAGGCTTCCTTTACGGTGGCTATCAAAATAAAGATATCAAAACCTTTTTCTACATCAGCAAAGCTGGAATCACTAAATTTCTTCAATCATCAGGCTCCCAAATCGCCTCCTCTTACTATTGTGTCGATATAAGTGGCGTCCTTCTGTTAGTTTGATTTTGTTGTCTATAGAGTATTGATTTAGGGTGTATCTTAGGTCTATCGTTGTTAGTTGTCAACAATATGTGGCTTGCTCTTTTTGATTTGGGGTTAATCTTAAATAATGGAAACAAAGACGTAATGGTGTTCATGTACTCTTTAAATTCAAAAACACTATAGAAGGAAAGTCAGAGTCATTGTAAATCAGTTTTTATTCAGTTTTTTTGGTTCTCTGTAATCACTAATCAAGTAATCAATGATGAAAATGATGTCCTATTTACTAATCAGTGTTGAATTTTCTTTTTTTTTGAACTTTATCAAATACAAAATTGCTTGTTGTGGTCTAATTGCTTGTTTTGTGAATGTTTTTGTTTTCTTCTTCTTGATTTGTTTTGATATAGTTATCGAAGAAGGTGATCAACATGAAGGAATTGAGGAGTTTAGCAGAGTTTGGCAAATTCTTCTGGGATCCGTTCTACTATGTGGAAGGTACGCATTTCAAGAAATAATAGTTTTTGTTTGTTTTCACTTATAAATCAGAATCTATTTCGTGGTAATGCAACAATGCATAGAACTGGGACTAAGAGTCTGATATGATTAAAACCTTAGGCGGCCATGGAAATATGATTCTCTTTGCAGCTTTTGCTTGGTTAATTGCCACCTGAACATTCACTCTGGTAGACGGAGTTGGAACAAAGATATCCCAACACAAGCGCTATAAGGATGAGCTTCCGGCAAGTCATGTAAGTGATCTTTCTCTTTTCTTTCTCTACAACAAGAAAAAAAAAACACCAAATTAGTATGAAGAATTGCAACAAAGATAAAGTCAGTACTAATGTATTAAATAAAAAAGACAACCTCAATTGAATCATGTAGGTAAGGATGGAAGGATTTATAGATTGATCCAAGAGTATATGAACAGGGGAATATAACAAAAACTCTTACTTCTTGATAAATTCATCCACCTCTGCATAAGGTGGATTCACATTACATTGGGAAGTCGAAACAAATTTGAGGCGGTGATTCTTTGTAAAAAAAAAATAGAATAAAGATTAATGTTTTTGAGTTGTTTCTCCAATACCTAAAGCGTGTACTGGAGAACTAGTTTTAAAGAAGGAAAAAGAAACAATGAAACTTGTATACCCTCAACAAGATTTAGAGCACCACGTTTCTCAAGGTTGGCTTGAAAAGTTCAAACTAAGACATGGTATCAAGTCTTTTCGTTGTTTTGGAGAGAGTGGTTCCGTTGATGTACAAGACATGGATAAGAAGCTAGAAGTTATAAGGGAAAAAGAGATAATTTCTATAAGAAAGATGGTTTTAGTGTGGATGAAACTGGTTTATTTTACATGTTACAAGCTGATCATTCTCTTGCTACGAAACAACTTGAAGGAAAAAAGCAAGACAAAGAAAGGCTAACTATTGTCATTTGCTATGATGAAGATGAGTCTGAAAAAATTCCTTTATGGATTATTGGGAAATATGCAAAGCCACGTTGTTTTAAAAATGTCAACATGAATAGCTTGAATTTTCACTACCGTGCCAACAAAAGAGCTTGGATGACAAGTGTGATTTTTGAAGAATATATTCGATGGTTTGATAAGAGAATGCATGTAGAAGAGTTTTGTTTGTGGTTGATAATTGTCCAGCACATCCAAGAAATATTGAAGTACTACAAAATGTTGAGCTCTTCTTCTTACCACCCAATATGACGTCAAAATGCATTATCGTAGGAGATTTTACCGTGAGATTTTAGAAGGCTATGAGTTAGGACTAACTGATCCAGGCAAGATCAATGTCTTGGATGCTATCAATCATGCAGTCTCAGCTTGGACAATTAATGTTCATCAAGAGACAATAGTGAATTGTTTTCGACACTGCAAGATTCATTCAGAAGATGTTGTATCAAGAAATTTAGAAGATGAATCAAATGACATTCGTGAACTTGAAGTTGTGATTAATAATCTCGGTTATCGGAACAGAATGGATGTCAACAGTATACTCGACTACCTGGGTGAAAATTATACATGTTTGGAAGTTCAAAGTTTGTAAGAAATTGTGGTTATTATCCTTATTGAAGATGATGAAGTTGAAGATGATGTTACAGAACCTTTGAAAGTGGTTACACACAAAGAAGTAATTATGGCTTCGAGAAATCTTTACAATTTTTGGATCCAGGTTGAGAGGACAACACCAGGAATTGTGGATGCAATAAGGAAGATTACAGATGAACTCCAACGAGATTCTAACTTTAAGAATAAACAAACAACAATAGATTCATATTTTACCAAATTTTCTTAGATATATATATATATATATATGTGCATAAGATTTATAATTATTAATTTATCCTATTATAGGGACCATATATTTACATAGAAATTCAAAAGAATTATTATCTTGTTATCTTATTGACTGGGGACCGGAGAAATTTATTAATTTATAGTGATTATTAATTTATCGAATATTAATTTATAGAGATTTTCCACATGTCAATACCTTTTTAGAGAATGTGTTTAGTCTTATTCAAAATCTCTTCTTATAGATAGGAGTCGACCAAACCAAATGAAGAGAGAGATAGATGTGGTTTGCAATAGTGTAATAAAATACTGAAGTTATTTTCCATTCACACTCTTCATCTTATATTTGTCTCTCTTTATTAGCATAATTACAATTTTCACATATCTACACATACACATACACATATACATATAATTATCTATTATATAGTTTAATTTATAACATTTGACTATTAGAATACAATTTTGAATGTGACCAAAAAAAAAGAATACAATTTTGACCTTTTTTATCCTTAATGAATTTTTGTTTTTAAGATCAATGGTATTTGATAATTTGACAAAAAAGAAAAAATAATAACAATTGTATCTGATGTAGTATTAACACAAAGTATTTTTTTTTATATAAACTAGATTAGATCTCACGTATACGCGGGTTATAATGTAATATTTTAAAACCCACCAAAAAAATATGTAAACTTTTGAAATTTTATTATATAAAAAATAATAAAATTAAATCACTCTTGAAAATATTTCTACGATTTATGAAACTTTTATGAATCATTCATAGTGGAGTGCCAAGTTTTATATGAATTTATCATACAAGTTTTTAATGCCAAGAGGAACAAAGTTTGAAATAATTAATGCATTATATTCCCCAAAATCTCAAAGAAACTTGTTAAGTTTCCGAGATATCCGCATAAACGGTTATCACATAAAAACTATGAATAAGAATGACATTGAATATCTTTGCATTACATTAGAGAGGAAACATATATTGGAAGAGTTTTCAATGTTATCCTCTAGATTATATTGCACAAAAATAAACATGACTGAATCATGCATTACAGTAAACCAGAAGTTAACTAGTACATTCAAAGTCTGGCATGAAAGGCTAGGAAATCCAAAATCAGTCATGATGAAAAGAATTGTGCAAAATTCAAATGGTCAACTGTTGAAAAACGAAAGAATGTTTCAATCGGGGGAGTTTCCATATAATGTTTGTTCTCAAGGGAAACTCATCACTCGACCATCACCAGCCAAAGTTGGGAATGAGTCTCTAGTATTTTTAGAAAGATTACATGGTGATATATGTAGACCTATCCATCCACTGTACGGGCCCTTTTGATTTTTTATGGTATTAATTGACGCATCAAATAGATGTTCACATGTGTGTCTTTTGACAAAAGAATTACGGTTTTCGCAAGATTCTTTGTCTAAATAATCAGGTTGAGAGCACAGTTCCCTGGTTATACCATAAAAAAAAGTAAAACTTGATAACACTGGTGAATTCACTTCAAAAACCTTTGATGATTATTGTATGTCAATGGGGATCGATGTGGAACATCCAATGTCCCATGTGCATACACAAAATGGCATGGCTGAGATTGATAAAACATTTGCAATTGATTGCAAGACAATTAATATTAAGAACAAAGCTCCCACTTTTTGGATGGGGACATGCTATATTGCAAGCAGCCGCATTGGTACATACTAGTCCAAGTGCATATAATTAATATTCTCCATTAGTGGCCAAGAACCTAATATATCCCATCTCTGGGTTTTTGGGTGCTCACTTTATGTTCCCATAGCGCCACCGCAAAGAACAAAAATGGGGCCGCAGAGGCGAATGGGGATATATGTCGGCTACTCATCATCAAGAATAATCAGGTATCTTGAACCGTAAATCGATGATATGTTAACAGCACGGTTTTCTGATTGTCATATTAATGAAGATGAATTCCTAGTGTTATGGATAGGAGTTCAAGAAATATCAAAAGACGTTACATGGCATACACCATCTTTGGTGCATCTTGATCCCCTTACGAATCAACCTGAACTGGAAGCTCAGAAAATTATACATTTGTAAAGAAAATTAACTACCAGATGCGTTCTTAGATACAAAGAGGGTGACTAAGTCACATATACCCATTGCAAATGCTCCATCTAGAATTAAAATTCCATGAAAGATAAATAATGGAAGCAATGCAAATGAACCGAAGGTTCAATTAAAAAGGGAGAGGCCAATGGGCTCTAAAGATAAAAATTCCTAAAAGAAAAAAAAGTTGGGAGAGCAAAATGAAAAGGTTCAAGAAGAACCACTTATAGGAAAATGTCAAGAAGACACTTATGAAGAGGTTCAAGAAGAACCAGATAAAGAGAAAAGTCTTGTAGGCGAGTATGATACAGAAAAGTGTGAGATCTCAATTAATTACACATAAGATGGAAAAATATGGGTTAGATATGAAATTGATGATGAGGATGAAATATTCTCTTTTTCTGTATCCAAATAATTTATAATGTAAATAATTAGTCAGACCCAAAGTCCGTATCAGAATGCTAGAAAAGACCCGATTGGGTGAAATGGCAAGGTGCCATGAGAAATAAATTACTTTCTCTTAATAAAAGAAATGTTTTTTGACCTGTCGTTATTACACCTGAAGATGTAATACAAATTGGATGCAAATGAATCTTTATCCGAAAAAGGAATGAGAAAACTGAAGTCACAAGATATAAACCTCAACTTGTGGCACAAGGATTTTTTAAAGACCGAGAATTGATTATGTTGAAACATAATCTCCGGTTATGGATGCAATCACATTCATGTACTTGATGAGCGTATCGGTATAAAAAAATCTAGATATGTACCTTATGGATGTTGTGACTGCATACCTATATGAATCACTAGATAATGGCATATATATGAAAATCTTAAAAGGATTCAAAATTACAGAAGTATCAAAAATCCCAGAAAGATCCAAAGACATTTGTTCGGTCAAATTGCAGCGATCACTATACGGATTAAAATAATTCGGACGCATGTGGTACAATCACTTAAGCAAATATTTGTTGAAAAAATTATTTCTTGCGTGTTCATTATGAAATCTCAATTTATATTTGTGGTCATTGCTGTTTATGTTAATGACTTGAACATAATAGAAACTCAAAAAGAAATAGATAATGCAAGAACTCATATGACAGAAGAGTTCGAAATGAAAGACATGGAAAAGACAAAGTTTTGTCTCGGGTTTCAAATAGAAAATTTCCAATATAGAATATTTGGGCATTAGTCAATTTACACCAAAAAGGTGTTAAAACGCTTTAATATGGATAAAGCAAATCCTTTAAGTACTCTATGGTCAATAGATCACTTAGTATTGATAAGGATCCGTTTAGACCTTGTGAAGATAACAAAGAAGTATTAGGTCCTGAAATACGTTATATGAGTGTCATAGGTCACTTATGTATCTTGAAAATTGTACACGGCCATATATAGTATTTGCTACTAACCTACTTGCAAGATACAATTTATGTCCAACGCGGAGACATTGGAATAATATAAAACAATCTTTTTTTATCTTCAAGGTACGATTGATTTAGAATTATTTTATTCTAGAAATTTTGTTTTTGGTCTAGTTGGATTTGCAGATGCAGGATATTTATCAGACTCGCATAAAGCTCGATCGCAAATTGGATGTGTTTTTACAATGGGAGGTACTGCGATCTCGTTGCGCTCTCAAAAACATAACGTTAGTTACGATTTTTTCAAACCATGTTGAGATCATCACGCTTCATGAGGCATGTAAAGAATATGTCTGGCTGAGGTCCATAACACTTTATATACAAGAAGCTAGCGGGATAATTACAAGTACAGAACCAACAAAAATGTTCGAGGATAACACTGCATGTATTGCTCAACTCAAAGAAAGATATATCAAGAGTGATAGGACAAAACATATCCCTCCAAAAAAATTTATCCTATACTCAAGAGCTCATGAGAACGAGAAGTCGACATCGAGTAGATACATTCAAGTGACAATGCAGCATATCTTTTCACTAAGGCGTTTCCTACTTCAAGTTTTTCAAAAGCATACTCAGAATATCGGAATGCGTCATCTGCGAGATTTGTGAAGAAAATATATATCCATCTTTCAAGGGGAGTTTACGTTACTGTACTCTTTTTCTCTTATCATATTTTATCATAATAGGTTTTTCATGATAACGTTTTTAACGACGTAGTACGTAACACGACAATACTGATGAATAATCAAAGAGGAGTGTTATAAATAAAAACAGTAGTGATTATTCATCCTTTTAGGCTACTTTTCTTCACGTGATGAAGAGGTGATAATACTATTATCGTTCCATATGTCAACAGCTCTTTAAATAGTGTGCTTTGTCTTATTCATAATTTTTTCTTATAAATAGGAGTCGACCAAACCAAATGAAGAGATAGATAGATGTGGTTTGCAATAGTGTAATAAAATACTGAAGTTATTTTCCATTCACACTCTTCATCTTATATTTGTGTCTCTTTATTAGCATAATTACAATTTTCACATATCTACACATACACATACACATATACATATAATTATCTATTATATAGTTTAATTTATAACATTTGACTATTAGAATACAATTTTGACTGTGACCAAAAAAAATAGAATACAATTTTGACCTTTTTTATCCTTAATGAATTTTTGTTTTTAAGATCAATGGTATTTGATAATTTGACAAAAAAGAAAAAATAATAACAATTGTATCTGATGTAGTATTAACAAAAAATATTGTTTTTTCTATAAACTATATTAGGTCCCGCGTATACGCGGGTTATAATGTAATATTTTATAACCTACCAAAAAAATATGTAAACTTTAGAAATCTTATTATATAAATAACAAACTTAAATCACTCTTGAAAAAATGTCTACGATTTATGAAACTTTTATAAATCATGCATAACATTTACTTCTATTTAAAAAAGATTTTAAAAATAAAATTACAAACCCAATTTTAAATTTCTTACATCTCATTTTCTAGTAAAACTTACTATCATTCGATAATAAGAACGTAAGCCAGTCTCCAATGCAAGACACACAACCCTCTGTGGAAGAAACACAAATCAAGTATTAGCACAATTAATTGAAGTTTCGCTTTACCAACGAAACCAACGAAGTACTGTACGATTTCTTAGCTACATTGTCTTACCTCTTGATTTACCAATAGAATAACGTTGAAATAAGGTTGATGCTTTTGAAGTAACTATTTTGTTTTGAGAAAATATGAGACAATCTATTTGTTTATATAGATGTGAAATTTTTGCAATCTTTTTTTATTTATTTTTGAATTAATAGTTAATTGTACAATTTCCTCGAATGTGTGCAAGTATACAATTTTAATAGAAGAAAAAGTAATATTTTTCTTAATAGAATTAGTAATATTTCTATATATTAATCTTTTCCTTTTTCTTTTTAATTTCCATATAATAATTTATATACAATTAATAATCATTATTTGTTTAGTTTTCTGAATTGATAATCTCTAATCAAAATGTATCAAACTGTATAATTTTTTCAATAATAATAGTATTAATTTTTCTTTTTAAGTTATCCTTTTTTCATAAGAAATATAATTTTATTGTATAATTTCATGTATAAATATCTTAATTTATATTCTATAATTGGATTGTATAAGTTTCTTAATCATAGTATTATTAATTCTTCTTTTGAAATATCCTTTTCTTATAGGATTTTTTTGTATAATTTTCTTTTATTAACTATTTTTCTGACCATTTTTATTTTTCTGCGTTTGAAATTTTTCAAATTTATGTTACCACAATATCTAAATCTAATAAGTCCAAATTTTTAACGCATGTCAGAATCTTAAATTGATAAAAATGACTTTTATCGCGATTTTGTGAGTTACTAACTTTTAAACTCATACTTTATATAATAAGACGTGCTTCTAGATTAATATATTAGTTTCATATATCGTAGACATATAACGTACACTTAAACTAGAAATGTAATATTTTGTTAAAAACTTAAGTTGGGAAGTATGCTTATAAAAAAAAAATCTGGAAGTAGTTCTTATAAAATGTAAGTGAGAAATGTATAAGTTAAAATCACAGCCGAGGCCTGAGGTAGAACAATCTTTTTCTTTTTGTTATTTTTTTTTACTTGGAGATGTACATATTTACACAAACTGTAGAAAATACACAGCTAGTGAAAATCACAAAGTGGAATTAAAAATGTACAGTTAATCAAACAAAAAAATGTTCAAAAGAAAGTCTCTTTCAGCTTAAAAAGTCTTTAAAGTTCAACAACTCAAGAACCACTAAAGTTGGCAACGACCACTTTGAGTCTTGCCACTTGCCGCCGACCTGACCAGAGCCTCGGCCGCCGCCGCAACCTTAACCGTTCTGCTGCCAGCCTGAGAAGCCACGTCATCACTTCTCCCACAAACCGTCGACCTTGGACCCATCACAATCATTCCCTTCCACAAACTTCTTTTACTCACTTTTTTCATGAAGCCACCATTATAACTCTTGTCATTATTTGTTCTACTTCTAGTGCTAGTATTATTATCATTACCATTTCTCTTCTGCAACAAAACATGATCATCATAAACATAATCATAATTAAGATTATGATTAATGTGATCTTCGCTGTTGTTCCACAAAACATTGCTCGAACACGCAGAGAAACTAGAATTATCAACATTAAGCCTCTTGGAGATATTCTTGATCTCGTAAGTGTCAAGAAGACGAGAGTATTGCGTTTCTTGATCCCCGCGAAATGGGTATTTTGTGTACCAAAGCGGTACTGACTTCGAAGATACCCTATTCTCAGCCAAAACCTTATTCTCAGAGAGGATCATGTTCTTAGTAGCTTCGATCTTGTACCGTGAAGGTCGAGGTGTTCTTGGTGCTCTAGTTAGATCAAACTCTCTCATGATCGGTTTGCCTTCTTTCCGTAAGTACCAAGCCCACGCCGCCGCCTTCACCACCGCCAAATCATCTCCTCCTCCTCCTCCTCCTCCTCCACCATAAACCGTCATCGACCGTTTCTTCTTCCTCATCTTGTTTCCGTTGTTGTCGCTAATGTTCTTCTCGGACATAGATGGTGAAGAAATGTAGTAGTTGGCAAATGGGAGCATTGTGGAAATAGAGTAAATGAATTTTGTGGGATAGACGTTAATAGTGGCGAAGGGAAAGGCTAATGAAAATAATTGATGAATATATTTTATTTTGTATAAAGGAAATAGTAAATAAAAATGAGAGAAAGTAGTTGTGTTGGTCTTGCTTTATGGTCCACCAATGGATACGGCAATCTAAATAATTCCATGAAGAAAATGTTATTTTTATTTGTGTTAGTTGGATTTGGAATTGCATAGTGCATATCCTACGTATCTCCAGCGGTCCCTTATACGTATACTTATTTCGTGCATTAATATCTCAATAAATATGGGACTCCAAGTCCTAGTTATACACTACGAAAATGCATATAAATGAATTATAAATCAGAAGTTTGGTTGTGACAGAGAAAAAAATACAATTACAAGGCAAATACAAGATTCAGGTTTTCAAAGTTTTATTCATTTTGAAAATATTCTGTCTTAATATACTAAGTGGAAGAAGTAACCCACGTAGTTTCTTCTACACCTTAAAGTATAAAGCTTTTGGTCTCGATGATGATCTAATATAATTCTTTAAATCAAATTGGCTTGTTGTGGGGATGAATGTTGTTGTATCAGTTTAGGAATTCTTTCCATCCAAAAGTTTTCTTAAGCAATTAAATTTCAATCTTATACATTAAAAAAAAAAGTACAGAATGTTCATATTCATCCTCAGAAAGTCAGAATGGTTGATTAAGAGTCTGTTTTTAATAAATTCAATTATTTAAAATTTTTGTCATTTATCTTTTTTAAAAATTAAACAAAACGAATTAAAGTTTAAAAAAAAATCTTATATATTAACATAAAATATTTACTATTTTCTTTTAAACTTTAATTACTAAAATAGAATTCTAAACAATTAAAATACTCTAAACAAAAATATATCGTTAAAAATCAATAAGATTACCAATTAAATTAATATTAAAATTGAAAACTTAAATTACTCTAATTTTCAAAAATTTTAAAAATTAAATTACTAATAAAAAAAATAGAATAAAATCCTCATAATGGTTGATTACTACTATGTCCTTAATGAATCCATCTATTTGAAAAATTTGCTAATTTGCTTTAAAAAATATTAAAAACAGATAAAGTTAAATTATTATTAAAAAAATAGATTCTTATATTAAGAGTTGAATTACTTCTAAAAAGTTGAATTATTCTTTTAAAATTTTGTAAAAATGTCAAGTAAAGTTTAATTTACTATATAAGAATTTTTTTAATTTGAATATATTATAAGAAAGAATAATATAAAAATTAAAATATACAAAATTTTAAAAAATTAAATTACTCTAATACATAATAATGTTTTTTAAAATTTCTATTTTCTAAACAAAAAATGATACAATATATATGAAAGATTACGATATATTGAAAGATTCTTTGATAATTTTGAATTAATTCAAATCTAAAATTAAGTTATTATTTAACTCTATATAAACTTTATTAAACAATACAGGTTTTAAGAACATATTTTCTCTTGCTGAATTCTTCAAAAATTATGCCTAAATCACATTTTAATGTTATCATAAACGATTCATCAAAAGATACACGTTGTTGGAGTATTAAAACTGATTCTTTAGTGGACCATACGATCTAAAATTCTCAAGAAATTCAAAATATCAAATATGTTTAAAGAATTTCTTCACCTCATCGTTGTAGATGAAAAAAAAATATTCTTACTTATACTGCTTTATGTAAGAAAAATTTCGAGGTTTAGATTTTTAATTCTTAGAATTATGCAATTATTGATTTGTTTTATTTGTTTTTTCTATTACAAGATCAAAAGATTCATGTTCTAATAAATGAGGCATTTGTTGGTCATCACTCTAAAAGACTTATTAAAGGCATTTGGATAAGCTTAGCAAACTTTAATGTGGTTCATTACCACTCTATTCTTAATAAATTTATTTAATTAAAAATTGTCATTTAGCTTCCAAAAATAATCTTTATAATTATAAAGTTAAATTACTATAAAATCATAAAATTTTGTTAATTTACTGAAATTTTATTTTTATTTGTTCAGATAATTTTATTATATAATAAATATATTGCTTTTTTAAATATTTTGATTTTACTGTAAAATAATTATATAAAGATTATGAAATTTAAAGAAACTTAAAATTTATATTTCTATACCAAAAAAATACAGAAAATATAATCTACTTATTATTTTTGCAATAACTTTTTCAGAGTAACCTTTATTTTGTAAAAATTTACAATGCAATGTCATTACTTTTATAACAATATCTTAAGTATTTTATGGGCAGTAGTCTCATTTTAATAGATCCAAGCCCATATTTTTCCCGACCCATATAGAGACACGCGGACTCATTTATTTTGATCCGAAAAAAATCTCTCTTAAACCTAATCAAGCTTATCTTTCTCGCAGTCGCCTCTTTTCTTCACAACTTATGTATCTCAAATCCAGATTTTTAGAAAACTCTTGATGCACTTTTGCTTTCTCAATCGAGGAAATTTGGGAATCATAGCACAAAGTCTAGACTCTCATGGCTTTCGAAAATAGATGTCAAGACCTAGATTTCGATTTCGATTTCGATTTCAGAGTTTTGCTCGATGTCGAGGCTGAAGAAAATGGAGTCAGGTTTGTTTTTTTTAGTGTCTAGATTTAGATTTTTTGTTTTTTTGCTTACCTCCTTCGCGTTTCGTTTATTGTCCTTTATAACCAGTTCATGGTGCGATTCAAATACAGGAGTTCTTTACAAAGATGCTGGAAACATAACTATGGCTATTGATGCTTATTAGGAATGCCTTAAGATAGATCCAGATTCCCGCGCAATGCTGGCCAGGTATCTATACTTTTAATACTTCATTTTGGTGTAGAACCGGATTTAAAAAAATTCTATGCGTTGATGAAATATTAAAGAATATTTTTGTTGCTTAGACCACTCAAATCTGTTGAGGAATTGCATTAACCTTTTGTGGCTTTGGCACAGTTTTATCGCAATTGAGTCTTTGAAACTGAAAAGGATTTTATCACATTGGTGCTTCTGCCTGTTTATCCTGAGCCTGAGGATAAGAACATATGCGGAGGACCTTTTGTTCTTATGTTTCTTCATGGTAATTCTCTCTCTCTCTCTTTGTTTCTTGGTTAAAATCGTGCTAACTTGGAAACTTGTGAAAAACCTTTGAATTGTACCTGTTCTGATTTGTGTTCTTTGGTGGTGTTTTTTAATGGTCAGACAAGTAATGAGAATCTACCACCCAATGCTATCAAGCAGCTTGCCAAGGAGCTGAAGAGTCTGTAGGTATCCCCACCAGATGGCATCAAATTTTTGGTAAATGACTAGGATTTGGTTAATCTTTATTTAATGTGGCTCAATCTTCGTGTGACTTTGTTAAGCTTTGTGTTCTAAGCATCATCATGTACATACAGAGATTAGAAGGGAAGGGCACATATTTTAGAAATTCAACTGGATAGAGATTATCCTAAATCTCCATCTTCCGTTTCCGCGGTTTGTTTTTTCTAATGTTTCAATTTTCCACTCACTATTGCCAAATTTCCAGATTGCTCACGCAGGATGTGCCATATATGTTTGCTCTAAAATGGTCAACAAGCTCAAGATTGAAGGATGTGATGCACCAATTCCAAAAGGTAGTTATTAAACTTTGCTACATTTCACTCTTTGTAATCACTAATTAGCAAACGCATAATCGTTTTGTTCTGTTAACAACATTTGAAAGAATTTTGGTATGTCTTAGATGATATCGACAAGTCTCTTTGTGTTGTTGATGCTAAGAAACCATATCGTGCTTCTCCTGTCAATCGGATTCATGCTGGTTAAACACCTTTAACACTTTTTTGTTTTCTTTTAGTTCTCTGTTATAAAAATTCAGTTTTGTCTAATTACTTGGTTCATTTTACTCAGGGAATGATTGCATCCTCATTGTTTATATCAAATTCAACAACCTAAATCCCTAGAAAAAACACACTCAAGAAAACTAAGATGAGGAACTCGGAGCTAGAAGTGGGACGCAGACAATCAACACATGCGAAAACATTAGTTGAAATAAGTCTTTTCATAGCCTTTGCCTCCAGACTGTTAAGGTCTATTACAACAACAAGACAATAAGTAGAAACCTTAAATCTCTTTCTCTCACACTCACGTACACAAACGCACACACAAGCCTTGTGCTCAAGTGTGGTTCAATTTTTTGCAGGTCATTTGATGTTCTGTTTGGGAACTGCCGTTAGTGTTCAGACCAAGTGGCAGTCAAAATCATCAACAAATAGAGTGTAAAAACCATCAAAATTAGCTGATTCTGAATGTTCTAATGAAACGTGATACAAATAGAAGAGTTAGTACAATGATGAGTAGTAGTGAGGACAAAACTTCCTTTTTAAAAATTCTCTTCTCTACGTTTAAGATAGAACTCATGTAGCTTTCAAATAAGAAATGTGAATGTACCTACTTTTTTCCTTCTGGCCACTCAATTTCAAAGTTAATCTATCAATCACCATCAATGTGGAGTTTCAAGCAATAACTCTTTTACTTAGTAACTAGATTTAAACCCTCTACTTTTTTGTATGTTTTATTTTTAATTTTAGTTGTAATTTGATTTTGTTGTTTAAATTATAAATTTAGTGAGCAGAAACCGTATTTATGGAATTATAATAACACTGCGGTACAAATACAATGCATATAGTTATTTTTTAAATATGTTTAACATATGGTTTTCGTTCTATTAAATTGTTATCAAACGAATGATATTAACAGATATCAAATCCATACAAATTTCAAATATATATAGATGAAAACGTTTACTACAAAAAATTTAATATATAGATAAAATACTCGATTGATCATATTTTAAAAATATTTAAACTTATAAAAAAATTTCAAATTACACGGGACGAGTTATAAGCTGGTACATGTTTGAATAGATATTAATATATCATTAACCCGACACTACAACACGGGTTTGGATCGATATTTAAATATTATGCTTTCCTAATCATTTTTATTCATTTTTGTTAATTGCTTTGAATCATCGTATAATACATAAACTTAACAAAAATCTATTTTTAATAGTATACACATTTTCTTACTTTAAACTCAAAAAAAAAATCTTGATAACTAAAATTACAACGAAAACAAAATAAAACATAGAAACAAATAACCCGCGGTGTACCGTGTGACCAAAAACATTATATAAAACATAAAAAAAAATATCCATCCGCGGTGTACCGCGGGGTTAAATCTAGTATTATGATATAATATTTAAAAACAATCGTCAGATGCCTTACCAAGAATTATATACGTATATAATATATATTCGATATAATGAACAAATTAACATATATTGAAAAAAATTATTAAATATTAAGTATTTGTGTGGAGATAATTGTAATGTATAGTTTTCGTTATCTTCTATTTATAATAGATTTAAAAATATCAAGTTAATAACATATAAAAATATTCAATAAGGATTATACCATATATAAAGGATCTTGAACATCATTTGTTATACTAAAACTAAACATAACATGCAAGAATTTGAATCAACAAACGATTGCTAAAATGTTTTAACTTCTATCAATTACGGATGAATATTCAACAATACACAAATCTGAAGACGTGAGATATCATATTTACTACTACCAGAAAAAAATCATCAACTTTTACTATTTTTTCTCTCGACATGGTGCATGATAACTCCCTAGTAATATATGTATGATGGTTCCATACTGCAATATGTTTTGTTATTTTAATTTGTGGAAAGTAATAGGTTTCCTTTTCTTAAGTTTGAACATCTTATTATATAAAGGAGAGTTTCAAAGTTACCAACTCAAAAGATCACGACACGTATCATAACTATCGATTCAAGATTTCAACATGTGTCAAGGTTGAAAAAATGTCAAAAATTATTATAAGGAAACTAACTATACAAAAAATAATTAACTATCATTATTCGGAAAATAAAAATTCTATAAGGAAAATAAACAAAGTAGTATTTCTTCAAAAAGTAAACTTGCATAATTAAGAAATTTTTTAATTCTTTAGAAAAAAAATTGTAAATATTGAATTTATAGAAACAGAAGAAAATTTCTAGTTCTAAAAAAAAAAAAATCTAAATATTGAACTCTATATAAACAAATAACTAGTTTCATATTTTCTCAACAAAACACTTTTCTTCAAAATCACCATCATACATTCAATTTATTATATTGGTAAAACATCTATTCTTTTTATTTTATTTTTAAAACTTATTTTAATTAAATATTATGAGGTTGTTGTAAAAAAAATTATTTATATAAAATATTTATTTATAGATTATAATCTCGCGTATACACGGGACCTAATCTAGTTTATCTATGTGTTGAACTTTTGAAAATCGTTTAAAGTCATTGTTAAAGAACTCTGATGTTTACTAAGTGTTGAACACGGTTTCAAATGTCAAATAGGCTAAGCACAGAAAATGGTATTGAATGACTAGTCAAGGTGGATTTGAATTTAGGAAACTCAGGGCATCATCAATGGGGAGTTCTTAAATATGGGGTTCTTAAGATTGTATGTATATAAAATAATAATTAAATATTAAAGAGGTTTTTAAAAGAAGAGAAAAGAAAGAGGTTGTTAAGATTGTATGTATATAAGATAATAATTAAATATTAGAGAGGTTTTTAAAAGAAGAGAGAGAAGTTCTTAAATTTCTTATTTAAGAAACTTTCATGGTGGAGTTTTCAATGAAGAGAGAGGAATTGAGTTGTTAAGAGTGTATGTATATAAAATAATAATTAAATATTAGAAGGAATTTTAAAAGAAAAAAGAAGAATGAGGTTGATAAGATTGTATGTATATAAGATAATAATTAAATAATGTTAAGAAACCCAAATTAAGAAACTTGGGTTGATGATGGCCTCAGTCTCTGTAAAAAAAAAAGTCGAGAACTGAGAATTTTTTAATGGACAATATAAACTGCGAATGCGAGTTTTAATTAAGAAAAGAGGATTAGTCGGACATGAATAATTTCTTTATTAATGAATGTTCAGTAAATAGCTTATGATGAGTTTACTTTTAAAAGTTACATGCAGATAAATATGTTTGTTTATTCATCCACATTGTCATTGCCGGTCGTGTGTATGTGCTAGGAGTGCATTTGCACATGTTCTATCTATTTTTTGTTAACCAAGTCCAAGTTCAGGGTCAAAATATTGTTTTTTCCAAAAATTATGGAGAATAAGAATCCATTTTTCTTTTTCCAGTTCAAGATACTTAAATTTATTGAGCCGGGCCTGGAGAGTAGTTGCACATTCTATGATACCATACAGTGGTGGTGATGCCTCTCTTGACATCCTCTGAGTTGTTTGAGCTACGAAATGATTTAGGTAAGAAAAAAAAAACAAGAAAAATACGAACAATTGCTAGTTTAAACAAGTTCAAGCTTCTTATTGGAAGCCACTAGCATCACTTTGTTTTTATAGAAGATATACCTGACTATTTCAAAAACACATTCATACGCAAGTAATATATGTTATGCTGATCTATTTTGGACATGTATAGCTGATCCATGTGACGAGAAGTTGAGATTTCTCACAATCTCACTGAGGATAATAGAATCATCGAAACTATTAGCATAAGACAAATATATGTTTAGACTTGTAGAGGCCTTAGACGGATCAATTACGGCCCATGATGGATCAAAATCACTTGCACCACACGTGACAAAAAGATAGAGAGATATTTGTAGGTATGTTGCTTCATTAAAAAGAGACAATTAGAGTTATTTTTAGGAATTAGTCAAATGGTAACAACAATATATACATATAACACCGACTCAACCTAACAAGGCTTGACTTAAACTTAATATAGTATCGTATACTTGAGCCCCTTATTCATTCCCTTGATCGTATTCGTGTCATTAGTGCCCCATTTAAATCCACTTTATCATCAAGGTGGAAAGAAATAAAATTGCGGAGAGGTAGGCAGTCGTAGCTTTGTTCAGTCTAGTGATAAGAGCACTTTAACGCTAGTTTCTAACTCAGTATCTAATGAATTAAATAATAAAAAATAGTAAAGATAGGAGAAAGGATAAGATAGAATAAGAACCACACTAAAAAAACTCACCTGATATGTGGCATTATCTGAGTGGACAAACCATTTATTTTCAATTAAAATTTTAATTAAGTAAATTAATTATATTAAAATGATTAAAAATAATATTTAAGATATTCACCGAGATTCTTAGTGTTGAGGTTGCTCTAAGCATCCAACATTGTGGTTTGATTTGTAAGCCCAAAGGTTCAAAAAGTCGATGATGAGACTGGACCCGCATGGCTCACGGTTTTCAGGCCGCAATAAGAACGTTACGGAAATTGTATGTTATATATATTGGACTGATACTTTCTGTGATCTATAGTCTCTAGCATTGAAACATGAAGAGGCCTTTTCAGATCGTATTATTAGTACAAATACAAAAGGTTCAATAAAGGTCAAACAAACAGAGCAAACCGAATTTGCTCTAACCACATAACCCAAAAACCAAAAGATTAATATAAAGGAAAAAAGAAAAAAAAGAAAGGCCCCAAATCACAAACCCCGGCAGTTCAACCGGTACAATTGCTTAATAAGCTGTAGGAAAGACAAACTTGGAACTTCCAAGAAACCCAATTAGAAGAAATTCAAGACTTTTGGATCTTCCTTCAAGGGTTCCAGAGGATTGTGGTCTCTGCAATCATGGAAGTAACAATGTAAGGATCCATGTTTGAAGCTGGCCTCCTATCCTCAAAGTATCCTTTCCCTTCTTTCTCGGTATCACGTCCTACTCGGATCGATGCTCCACGGTTTGCAACACCCTTTAAACAATATTCAAACACAAAGATCAGTACAAAAATATGTTATCAACTCTTTACAACATGAGCAATGTTCTAATATCTTTACCCAAAGGAAAGTGTTAATGTCAGCAGTTTCATGGTGTCCAGTGAGGCGGCGCTCGTTGCCTTCACCGTAAGCAGAAATGTGCTCCTTGTGTCTCAGTCCGAGCTTCTCGATCGCCTTCTTGATCACCTCGTATCCTCCTTCTTCCCTCATCGATTTAGTACTGAAAAAAAACCATTCACCATTTTTTTATATTTCTTCATAAAGATTGTAAAGGTTAACAAGCTAAAAGATTCATGACCCTTTTACCTGTAATTGGTATGAGCACCAGCTCCGTTCCAGTCACCCGGAATTGGTTTTGGGTCAAAAGATACAACCACACCAGCAATCTCTGTGATCCTCTGTTTTTGAAACCACCAAAACTTGTGTTTTAAGTTTATATTCCTTAAAGAGATCAACAACAATTAAGAGTGGATGGTTTAAGATTATACCTCCAAAATGTAACGAGCGATCCACACTTCATCAGCAGCTGAGATACCGACCGATGGGCCGACTTGAAACTCCCACTGTCTCAACAAAAATGATTTGGTTAAGCAAAAAGATTGAAACGTTTTGGTCATATATGAACTAAAGATTGAAACTTAATTGGTTTTTGGAGATTACCTGACCCGGCATGACTTCTCCATTGATCCCACTGATGTTGATCCCAGCATACAAACAGGCCTTGTAGTGAGCATCAACAATGTCTCTCCCAAAAGATTTGTCAGCTCCAATACTGCAGTAGTATGGTCCCTGAAAGAGATGATTCAGACACCGAGAACAGAGAATCAAAGAAGAGCAGTAAACAAACGAAAAAAACCCGTGAAAACAGAATGTACCTGAGGGCCAGGGTAGCCACCGATGGGCCATCCAAGAGGCCAGTTCACATCCTTCTGCAGCAAAGTGTATTCTTGTTCGATTCCATACCTAATTCATAGAGAAAAATCAGCAATCTAAGACCGCAAGAAACCGAAAAAGAATATATAAAAAAAGAAACAGGGGAATTTGGATTTAACCATGGCACTTCAGCTACAACATCAGGGTTGCTAAAGATCTCAGCTGCCGCATGTCGCTTATTCGTAGGGATTGGTTCCCCCGCAGGAGTGTAAGCATCACACATAACCTGATCAAACCGGTAAAAAATGGTTAATCTTTTATTGCTAAAAACAGAACCTATACAAGAAAAACCGAAAGTTTAATGAACTCACAAGAATGTTGTTGCCTCTACGGAACGGATCTTTGAAAATTGCTTGAGGGCTAAGAAACACAAACAAACGATTATTAAGAAAAAATCGAAAAGACAAAGGAGAAAGGGTCTATCAAGAAAATCTTGAGATGGCTTACTATAAGATCACTTCACTGTCTTGACCAGGAGCTTGACCAGTGCTTGAACCATCATAGTTCCATTTCGGAAGTTTCGATGGATCGGTCACAGGTCCAGAGAGAGTCTGCAAGAAACAAACCAGACAGTAATTCAACTAATCAAACTGTAAAACATCACATAAGTCTCATCCTTTTGGGTCAAATATCCGGGAAATTTACGATCTCTCGATCGAAAAGGAAAGATTAACTACCCTGGCTTTGCTTCTCATGTCCATACCAGAACCACCAACCCTGTTTGAAAAAGACCGAATTAGAGATGTAATTACGAAAAGCTTAAAACCAATGGGAATGACAAACATTGACTTTAAGATTCAAATCCTTTGACTCGTGCTCTTGTTTTCTGGTAAGAACAAGAAAATCCAGAGAAACCCATATGACAAAAGCAGAGGAAGAAGACGAACCATATGTATTCAGCGATGATTTTCTCAGTGTTGTCTGAGAGGTCAAGATTAACGAGATCTGCAAGAAGACTCATGGTTACAAAAAGGAACAAGAAGGTTGAATCTTTGTAATGATAAATAATCAAATCTTGATTTGGTTTATGAGATGATGTTTTCGGAGTTCGTGGTTGTGGTTATACTTATAGTGCAACGAAGGTACATGGAGAGATAGAGAGAGAGGGTGACGTGGTTGAGGATACTCTGTTTTTCGCAAATATTTTTTATAATATAATAAAGGTTTTCATATATATACCAATGGAAACTCGGCGTAATAAATTGAAATTCTTTAGTTTGTATAGTTTTCATCTTTACTCACTAAATTGATTGTTGACTTATTATTATTGTTATATATATATATTAAAGTTCCGGTAGGTAGATAATTTATGTAGATGTTGAATTTTTCGTTCGTATGGGTAAGTGTTCTAGGGTTATTATTACTTACTATTGACATTTTACAAATTTACCATTTTCCAAGAGTAACGGATGGTGCACAATCTGTATTAAACAAAATTAACGTAATATGAAAAAAAAAAATCACTCGTTTTATAACAGTTAAATGAAAATAAAACCATCTAAAAACCCTCATTATTATTAATTGTTTTAAAAAAATAATACTAAAAAGTTTTAAATTCAGGTCCATACATCTTTTTAGGCCGGGAATGAAAGCATTCTATATGGTTCTCTCTCAAATGTCACTCGAACAAACGACTTCTAAACCTTGTCTGAGATATTTTACCAGGTGATCTATTGATACTTGGATTTTTTGTAAATAACATGTTCTCAATACTGAAAAGAAAATGGATAGACATGAAAAAATAACATCGTTTTGATGCTTCAATTAAAACAAAAAACCATTTATCATCCATTAATGGGTGATAACGAAAGAATAATTAATAAAGCAAAAACATCATGTGCATTAGGGTTGTCCCAATCGAACCGGTAAAACTGGTTAAAAGACAAGTTGGAAGATGATTGTACGGCCTAAGGATGTGTCGTCCCCACAAGCCATCCTCAAATTTGTTGTTAACGATCGCCTTAAGCTGCAAGCCTCATCACCCAATCATGATGAATCATCTACACATTTTTTTTTTGGTCGAATCTACGCATCTTATTATAAAATAAACAATACAAAATTCGAAGAGGGGACAAAAGAGATTCGTTTTTTTAGCAGAGCCCGCTGTTGTTTGTTGAAGATATATATAATATTAGTTGTTTTTACATGGTGAATATGTGATACTAAGAATTTGTGCAGAGAAATATAGCTCACCTATACCTTCTAAACATTTGTGTAGAGCTAGGAATTTCTTGAACATTGGGATATCTCAGTTTTATGGATTGTAAAAACTTTTACTATTTCCAACATAGAAAAACGGATATCTAGATAAATATGCACGTCTTCGAAAAATGATAAGTATATGAGTTATACGACTCAATTTCTTACCGGAGTTAAGCTATCTTCTCTTTGCGGATGATACTAAGTTTTTATTGAAGATGAACCAAACTAACTGTGAAGCTCTCTCATCGATCCTCAATTAATATGAAACGGTATCGGGACAATGTATTAATTTACAAAATCTTCGATCACCTTCTCTTCAAAAATGCCTAGGAGCCAATAGACTAAAGTGATGACAGAGCTTGGTATTAATACGGAAGGAGGTACCAGTAATTATTTAGGTTTCCTTGGGAATTTTGGTTGTAAGAAGCGTGATATTTTTGCAGCCATAGCGGAGAAGGTCCGACAGCGAGCTCACTCTTGGACCTCTAGATTCTTGTCACCGGCTGGTAAACAAATTCTCATAAAAGTTATTCTCTCGGCTAAGACAACTAAGTCAATGAATTGCTTCAAGTTACCGGTCTCTATTTACAAACAAGTTCAATCGATCCTCACTCGTTTCTGGTGGGGTGATTAACCAGATGTCCAAAAAATGATCTAGATCCCTTGGGATAAGCTGACTCTCCCCAAGAATGCTGGAGGCTTAGGCTCCGTGGTTTAGAAGCTTTTAATGCTGCTCTTCTTGCCAAGCTTGGTTGTTGTTTAATCCAAGCACATGATTCTCTCTTCGCAAGGTTCTTCTCGAAAAATATTGTTATAATTCTTTAGGCAACTTGCTCTTCTAACCGTTCTCATGGGTGGCGAAGTATTCTCGCTGGTTGAGAAATATTTAAGTTGGGACTTGACTGGCGTGTAGGTGAAGACTCAAGTGTACGCGTCCGTAAGGACCCGTGGCTTTCCACCTCAGTTCCATTGCTCCCATTTGGCCCAACTCCTCTTAACTCGAATGATCTACGGGTAGAAGACTTAAAGGACCCGTGGACAAACAGTTGGAACTGTGAGAAGATACGGCTTGTTTTACCTCATTATGAGACACCATTAGACTACTCCCTTCTAGTTCAACTAAACGTAAGGACATACTAGTTTGACTACCAGTGAAGAATGGAATTTATTCTACAAGATCCAGTTATGGATTAAGAACTTCGGTTAGTATAAACCAAGCTGTTAACTTGACAAAGCCTAATTAGAGAGCTAAAACACTACCTAATGTCCATCATTTGATGTGGAAAATTGCAAAGAATGTTGTCCCCATGGATGTTAACTTGGCTTGGCGGAGGATGGCTGATAGAGAAATACTTCAGTTTCAAAGCACAAGTTTTAAAATTTATATCTATAAATCACCCAACTGCAACTACAAACTTTGTAGTCATTTAGATGTCAATCCCACGAGGAATAAAAATTACAACACTAGAGATGCGAGATTCAAACTAATCTAGAGCAATAACTTTTTGGGTTTTTGTTTTGATTAAAATGTAAGAAATGCAAGAAGTAAAATGAAGATAAATCATTGGACCATGGGTTTAACTATCATGAGAATGGATCAACAATCAGACAATGATTCAAGAGATTGAATTAAGTATCATCCTATAACATGGAAATCACAAATATGACTAACCCACTTCCGTGGCACTAATCACCTAATTGTCATAAACTTCCGTCCGCAAATAAATGATCAATAAGCATTAAAAACAAGTCCAATTAGTGTACTAAACATCCTAATCATCAATTCCTGTTGGCTAGGAATGTAAAGCTCATAGAAGGTTTGGTTCAAGCATTTTCACAAACACCTTCCAGACAAGAATTGCTAAAGTTCTAGATTTTGAGTTATCATATCAAAACTAGCATTAAAATCAACATAAATGAAGAATCTAATAGTAGCCAACCTAAATCATCATCTTCTAACCATCAAATCATCCGGCCTAGCATTGCCCATGATCCAAAAAAAAACTATCTACTAAACATGATAAAAGACAAAGTAAAAGTGCATAAACATAAAGATTAAGATAGAGATGAAGAATCCTTCACTAAAGAGGCATGAAATGATGAAGATCAATCCAAAATATCAAAGAGAAAAGTATGGATCTAAATCCGACTCTAGAGAAAAAAACTTAGGTTTAGAAATATGTAAAAATTGCTTAAATACTAAATTGGTTCAAACCGGGATCAACTGTTTGGGTTGAAGAAGCTCTCTCTAACTTCCAAGAGCAGCAGTTGGATGACATTCAAATCCTTTCGGAATCCCTTTCTCTTATTCATCATTTGAATTCAGAAGAGTAGCACAATGACATCTTTGGATTGCTAGAAAACATTAGAGACTTTTTTCTTTCTTCTACTTTTATTTCTTTTATTTCATTCCTCGTTTAAATAATATTGTTGCAGACTCGCTTGGAAAAGCAATCAACACATCAATTAATTAAATCTAATGTGCATTCTACCATGATCAAATGGAATATCATTATATCACTTTAGTGTCGAATCCATAAGGAACAATTTATTAACTCATTAGGAATACACGAATTCGCCTAATCTAAGCTAAATTTTGTTTGGAGTTTTTATTCACTAACAAACTACTCAAATTAAAATAAGAAGGCAAAAAACAAAGCAATCAAAAGACTAGAAACATGGAAACTCTAAAGTCTAACCAAATTCAAAAGCAAACAAGGAGAAAAAGTAGTAAACAAGTCCTAATTAAACGGTACTTAAGCGGTAATTAAATGCGAGTCTTTGGATTTAGATTTGATTCGGGTGATTGCTAATCAGTCCAAGATGTTATACTAATCCAACAATGCTAATCTTTTAGTCTTAGATCATTAATGTAAACTAGGCTACTAATCAATTAATTAACAAAGATTTATATCCTTAATCACAAGACTAATATGCATTAATTCCAAGTCTAACTAACCACTTAGCACCTTAATCATCAATTTCTATTGGCTAGGTACACTAAACACTCTCTAAGTTCTCTCGAAAATTTCATTGAACACCTTCCGAGCATGAAAATTCCTGACATCTAGTCTTACCTTGATCAAAGCTAATCTAGCTTTAAAACCACCTAGAGAGTAATCTATGGATATTAAGCCCTAAACATCTTGAATCAAATCCTAATCACCCTAATCTATTAAACTCAAAGGCCCTAAAGAGACTACTCACTAGACATCATGAAAACACAAAGATCCATATTGATTCTTTCCATAATCATAATGATACAAGAAAAGAACAAGAAATCTAAAGAAAAACTAGATTTAATTGCATAAAAAATTAAGATTCAAACAAGATTTGAATGGGGGAAAAGAAGTTCAAAGTAAAGCATCTCTAAAAAATTAGGTAAAGTTGCTTAAATAGTAAAGAGGAACGAACTGAGTCAACCCGGGACAAACTGGGTTTTGACCCGGTTTTTGATGTTTTGTAGATGTCCATCAGGTGTCAAGAACCCGATACAGATACCCGATTGTGAGCATCGACCGCCACTAGCCCGATGCAGATACTCGATGATCCTTCTGGAAATTTTGTTCCGGTTTATGAAAATGTGCAGTGGTCAGTACTTCACCGATGCAGGTACCCGATAAAGCCCATTGATCCACCTTCTCTTTGTTTTCCAAATTTCAAAACACCTAATAAGAAGCACAAAAACATATGCAAATGCAAAGAGACTGACTTAAACTTCTAATATACTAGATTAAGACCAAATGAGACTCAAATCAATGAAAATGTTCTTAAACCATATAAGAAATGAGACCAAAACTAAGAGAATAACATCAAAAACCATGCAAAACTCACACATATCAAAATGCGGTCCTAATATCGTTTTCTTCTTGAAAAAAAAGTTCATATTCGTGACAAAAAAAAAAATAAAAATAATAATTACATTCATGTCAATATTTAAACTTCTAAAGTATGTAAATACTTACATAAGCATATTTTCAAAATATTTAACCAATATTCAAAATATTGAATGCTAAAAATATATTTTAAAAATATATTTTAAAAATAGAAAATTAAAAGTATATATTTTATGTTGATTTCAATTTCCAAAATGTTGCTACCAAAAAAAAACTTCCAAAATGTTATATTATATGTAAGTTCTCTGCAGGGTAATATTATGTAGGATTATACTTAATTATGCATGTAACTGCTAATAATATAATAATATATATATTTCTAAAAATGTTATTTGACACATTATATTTGTAAAACAAAAATGTATAAAATATATTATATTTGTATTGAAAATGATAACTACAGAGGAAGTCGACAAAAAGGGAAAACGATATCAATCAAATTGATCAGTAACCACAACAACTACAATGACCATATTAAACAGGCAAATGTTAAATTGCTAATCGCCACGATGGCCATAATTGCACCCACGAACACAAAATGAGAATCCAGAAAACAATGAGGGTCTTACTAGTTTAAATGCAGCGGCTACAGTTGTGGTTACGGGAGTTTACGGATCGGAAGCGGACGGTTGTAATTTCAAAAATTATTAAGCATTTGAACGGCTGGTTTAACTTTTGTAAATGAGTATGTTTACAGGAATTTTACGAATGGTTAACCATAGGTACAACATCAGCAGTTAAATAAAAAATAACCAAAATAAATATAATATATTACTATAAATGTATAAAACATACAAAAACTACTATATTATTATGATAAATAAAAAAAGGAACATCATTAATAATTAAAACCCATAATTAAAGTACTAAAAAGTTATTTTAAACTAATAAATTTTATAGTGAAATCTTATTACTTTATGAATTTGATTCATCACCTAAAACTGTATCAAATAATGCGACAAACTGTAAAAAAATTGTTCGAATTCGTAGATCTTCCTGATTGTATTTATAAATATTATAAAGTTTTTTCAATGAAACCAAAAATATTTTTGCCTCGACACCAATTCAAATCAATTTTAAACTGGTCGTTAATATTCTTAAGAATATAAATTTTTTTAAGTTCACTTAGAAATCTATTTTTGGGTTTTCCTTGGAAGCCATAATTTTAATGGAGTAAAAAAAATTGAGAGAATAGAATAAAAAAATGATTAGGGTTTGAGAAATAGAAATATATATTAAAAAAAAATTAATTTTTTTTTCCCAACCACCGCCCGCATCCACAAACGTTTGTAAGAACCATCTTTAGAAAACTGGTGATTTAGAGCGGTATAGAACGATTAAAAGCAGTATAAAGCAGTTTTCTTGATTTTTTCAATCGTTAACAACCACTAGCACTCACAAACGCTGCGTTTGCGAGTACTAGCAGAAGAACCAATCAAGCGCTAAATATATTTACGTTTAGTTATGCATGTTTTCCTGATTAGAATAATCAAGTTTAATTACGCATGTTTAATGTATGCCTCCATTTTCGAAAATGAAAAACAATAACATATTTAAAGTGATCTCTAAACTTTTTCCATTGACACTTTTTGTACAAGTAATCCTTAATTTATTCAAAATGCATGTGACTTAATTCTATTGATTTCTTTCCAAGAAAGAATTGAAATAAAAAACAAAAGCAGATGCTTTGATTTCTGATCGTACGTATAGTTAGACCTTCACATTACCAACCAAATAGCTTGTGCTTTTTTTCTTTCCTTTTCTTTTCTTTTTATAGTTAATAGTTGAGACGTGAGTAGCCTTTTATGGACTAGAGTTTGTTACAGAGGTCTTTTTACAAATCTGGATCGATCATAACATCTTGTGGATTTTTGTACATTTCGAACTAGTTCCAATGCGGATAGAACAGGCAATGAACAAGTATTAGTAAAAAGATGTCATCATCAATGATAACTTACTTGGTATGCGGATGTTCTCCTTCTGAAATTTGGTATGCGTATGAAGAAATTATTCGATATTTATAAGTAGACAACGATCTTGTTAACAGCATATATATTGTTGCATCTATTATTTGCAAAATTTCATACACTTAAGTTTGAACTTTGAACTGTACATTATTAATTCATACCTTTCTTAAACTATTGATTAAACAATAAAATATTTTTCCAATTTTTACTATACTAAAGCAAAATATGAACTTACGATTATGAAAGTAGCAATGAGAGCAAACCATAAATATTTTGTTCATTTTTGGACGATTTTGAATGGAATGTTTTTTCCCAAAACATTATTTATTTATTTTAGCGTCTAATTTATCAAATAAATTTTAGAATTTTGGATTTATGGTGTAGCTTTCTTAAAGAGTTTATTTGATAATTTTAGACGTGCATGTTAAAAATTATATTCTACGAGAAAAAATCGTTTTTTCTTTTCTTTTTGTAACATCTTTTACTTATGTGGACGTATAATGGTTGTGGTCTAAGATTCAGATTTAGGATTTTAAGTTTGTTAGTGAATCCATCATCCATGAAATGAATCAGACATTTAAATAAGAAATCACCGCATAGCAATTATATGAAAGATAAAAGTAGAATAACAAAATATTTACTTTCCTTCATTGTTACCTAAATAGATTTCGACTAATTGCCATTATTTTATATTTCTTCCATCTTTTGCTCTATCTCCGATCCTAAATTCATCTTTAATTTTTTTATGTCACAAAATTTATCTTTAGTTAAACAAATTATATGTGGACTGTTTTCACCTAATTAACAAAATCAAGAGAGAATTGAAAAGGAAAAAATATTGAAGGTTGTGTGTTGGTAAATATAGTGGAGTAAAAGTAAGAGTGTGGAAAGCAAAAATGTGAACAAAAATAATTGGTCCAAAAAATTTCATCCTATAAAACGTGGAGTAAGATTTCCTATTATTCAGTTGAAACGAGCTAAAAAAAATTCAACATTTTTCAACATGATTAGAGTACTAAAAATGGAACTCATGATAATTAACCAATTATTCTACAAAGTTTTAGTTATAACCAGCCAAGAACATTACGAACTTTAAGAGCATTTTTGTGCGTTGACCAATTGGTTATCAACACTCGAAACTTTTAATACAACATGTCCAAGAAATTCATTTTTTCTTTTAAACTGATTTTTCAGAACTGGTTTGACATAACCTAGAGACCTAATACCAAAATTAATGGAAATGATATAATCTAGTTTTTTTTTTTTTTTTAATATATGTGACATTCTGTCACACCCAAAAATTATGATGTAGAATTTTGTGGAAATGAAGAGAAGAGACAAAAATGAATTGAAAGAATCGTTGAAGGCGTGGACCAATGAAACGGGATTTAACTTACATATACAATTAAAACAGTTCAGTATTTCATCTGCAACTTGCAATGTTGATGTTGACACTTTATGCAATGTAGATGTCTACGCAAAATGTGTTCATTCTCAACTGCAAATAATGTTATATAAATGCGTAAAGGTATGAATAATGACACAAAGTGGCAATAGTCTTCTACACTAATTAAAAACATTATAAGAACAAAAAACAATATATAGGTTCTGTTAGTTTTCTCATTTTTCAAACTCATCCAAATGACCCATCTCAATGCTTCATCCAAAAGATTCATTTGAACGGTGTTCGTTTCAGTTTTTGTCTCTTCATTTAGATGAATCATCTAAATGAATGTTTGTTTGTTTGATTATCTTTTATATATCTTCATTTACATCTAAATGAGTTAGATATAAAAATGACTAAAATACCCATTTTTCCTTCTAATCCTATTTTTAAATATTTATTTTAATTATATTAATATTAATTATTGGTCTAAAATATATTACAATTAAATAATTTTCAAATTATTATTTTAACATTTATAAATTAATTTTAGTCATGTAGATTCATATCAATTTATAAATTAAGATTCAATTTGCAATAAAATTCATTAAACTTCATATTTCTAACAAATATAAAACAATATAGCTGCTCCAAATCGGTTCACTCAGATGAGTTCATCTGGATGTTGCTAAATTTTAAAAACTCATTCAGATGGTTCATCTGGATGTTGCTCATTTCTGCACAAAACGAACATTATTTCGTAGTTTCATCTAGATGGACTATCTGAATAACCAAACGAACAGGACCATACGCTTACCATTTCAAAATGATGGAGGTAACACTAACATGTCAAAAAGTTAGTATCGTTTTGTTTTTAACTAATTCGAAGGTATAGTGTGTACCAAGACGGTACAAATCATCAACTAGAGCCAATTAAACATTAGTCACTCATATGATTGTTAAGAATAGTCACTCATATGATTATTAAGAATGGACATATTGTTTCATATAATACCCAACTCAACTCAATTCGACAATTCCACTCAATATCCGGTCTAATATCCTAATATTTTTAATGATATTTATTGCTGATTCTTTTTTTTGTACAATGACGTGGTTAAGTCCCTAAGCTGACTAATCCCATTGTTGAATCTGTACATTATTTTCGGCACATTATATAAAGTAAATATTGCTCCAATAATTGAATTAGAATCTGAATCTCAACTAACTTAGAATAATTTAAAGTCAAATCTGCATATCTAGTGGTTCCATGGACCTCTCCCGATCAAGCCCCCTCATCTATGACGCATGCAAATTTGCAATTTATAAATTCAATCAACAACTATTACTTTTTTTTTCTTAAATGTATACGAAGTAAAATTCAAAGCCTACAATGTATCCACGAGCCATTTATTATGGTTTTACATAAATCTTTTCCTATATAATAATTACATATTATTGTATAATACTCTATATAATGTCTTAGATCTATGTAGTGTAGTTAAAAATCCATGATTGGTCTCCTCTTACATACGCAAGCAGGAGATTAAGAGACAAATGTTAGTCAACTTTGCCTTTTGGAGAAGACTTAAGCCATTGTCACTCTAATAAATCATAGAGCAGGCTTTAATTTGGCCTTAAGTACACTGGTACAGCTACATATATTAATCACTTGTACAAACTTATTCATCTTTTTTCCTAATATAATTTATCCAAATATAAAAAAAGTCAAATATTCATGAATATAACAAGGATATGAGGGCTGAAAGCGAGGTTAATCACGCAACCGACATACTGTATCGTCATCTATATATATTTAAAGGAATCTAAAAGCATTAAATCGTTTTGGCCAAATTTAATAACTTTAATCATAAGGTATGAAAATTAGACGTCGTACAGAACTTAAATGCTAAAGTGAGAAATGCGGAGAAGAGAAACCGGAGAGATGACCGAAAATGTCATATTCTTTTTGGGAGCTTATAGAAAATGATACCAATATCCGAATTAATAGCCCCACCATAAAAGAGTATATCGAAGCCATGTATATAAATAGCTAGCCCTACCAAAGCGTATAGCCTCACATGGTTTGGTAGAACATTTCTAAAATGGCCAATCTTATCACTTGGGGTGATGGATAAGTTTGTTTGATGGTTGGTCAATTAGTTTAACCGAGTAATGTTACTCGACCTTTTTCTTGTATGTAGAACTCATATGTATCTTTGATCATCTAATGTTGTGTGCTGTATTTTGGATTATCCCATAAGTTTACTATTTACTTGAATGGAAAAAAAACATTTGTGCGCAAACATCTACCTCTGAGGAAATGAGTGGTTAATTAATTTATACAACTACATGTTTCCACGGTATGGTAAATATTACCTCATAACTTTATTTAACATAATTAAATTTCAATAAAGAAATTTCAATAAAAAATAAAAAATTTCAATAAGAGTTCAATTTAGTTCGGATAACTTTTTTTTGTTAGCTTTACAATTAAATTTAAAACCGGAAATGTAATCCAAACCGTAGAAATATTATTTATAAAAACGAATCAATAATTCCAAGTCTAGTAGAACAAGCCAAATAACCTGTCAAAATATTTAAACTTCATGTAACAAAACAAAAAAGGTTCTTTTCATTTTCTATACCTTTGGTTCAACGAAATTTAAACTTTAAGCAGATTTTATTTTGTTCTAATATAATTCAAATTCTTAATATTTTGAATATTTTATCTGAAATTTTTAAAAGAACACGGTATAAAACCGTAAAGAAAATTTTAGTCAGTTTCAGTTTTAAATATATTCGTAAAGTTGACAAAAAACCATAAACACAAGCGAAGAACATTTTCAAAGCTCAATTCTCTATCCACTGTTGCCAGTTAAAGTTGTTTTTAGCAGATCCAAAACTTGATCGAATTCAAAGATTCTTGGTCAGATACGTTTTTCAAGCAACGATATATGCTCTATGGAGAGGAATGAACACCAGGCGCAATGGGGAACCTCTAAACTCACCAGGCCGCCTCGTCACGTGGATAGACAAACGTGTTAGAAACCAGCTTTCGACGATTTAGATGATGGAGGATAGACGATACAAGGATGGATTACAAATCTAGTTTGCATCTAGAAGTTGAATTCGAAAGAACATTTCGAACGTTCAAAACAGTTGACGTAAAAAAGTAAGTTTTTCATTTGAATATAATTTAACATTTTATTATGAAAAAAAAGATAAAAAATCATAAAGACAAATATACAGATATCTACCTTTTTAATAAGACTCTTACATAATGAATTAGTGTCATTATTTGAAAAATTCGTTGTTAGCATAAATAAATGTAATAATAGTAATACTAAAAATTTATTAATAAGTTTGACAACGATTCATGAACATGCATCCAAGTCCAGCGAGATATATGTTGATAAAATAGGTAATTTGTTATTATAATTTTTAGAAGATTAATTTAAACTATAACTAAATTCAGTTTACTTCCGGCCGTTTCAGTTACTATATATATCCTCGTCAATAATATACACTTATACAGCATGATTACGCAACTCGTTACGTACCCTTATATGAATGCGTGCAGTTTTAAAATAATTAAAAAAACCGCGTTAAAACGAAATCGAGCTTAAGTTTAAACTCAGTTCTGAATAGATCAATCCAAAATAATTTAAACTCTAGTCAGATATGAAGTAGTCAATTCGTGTTGGATCTCCGCATACAACAACCGATGGTTGGAAAAACACTTTCAAACTGTGAATATAATTTTTCGAGAGGTACCATATTTACGAAGTTATACTTTAAATGATAGCAAAATTTGAATAGTTATCATAATCCAACAATGCATAAAAAGTGGTACGAAATAAAGTGGTATAATAAAAAGGTAACAAACAAATGGTTCTTGTTTTATGCATATGCATATCTAGGATACAACCAAATAATTATCTTAAAATAAAAAGTAACATGTATAATTTATACGATTGCTTTGGTATAGAAACAAAACATGTCGTTTGCTTTGGTAGAATCCGATGCGAGTCACTTTTACAAGTACTCTTCTTCTTTTTTTTTCTTTCTTTATTATCTGCAAGTGTGACGAAGTCTCTCAAGTTCTCTTTTTTTTTTTTTTTTTTGGTCAACGTCTCTAAAGTCCTCAGATCGGAAAATATCTATTGAAAAAGCTTTTATTTTTTGATAGGATGTTTATAGTAAAAACTTTTAGAAGAAAGTGTTCAATATGGTTCAAATAAACATAAGGGAAAATCATTTTATATTGTTCAATATTTTATATATTACTCCCACTGATTATTTTTGTAATATAAATAATTTATGAAACAAAAAAACGTATAACCCAATAACATATATCTAGTAAAATCAATTTGTTTAGAATTCCTCACACAGCCAAACTATTTACCATGTCGAATATCACATTTTTGAGTAACCCGGAACATGTAAGGATGGTAATTAGTTTTCCATGTATTATACCAGCTTTTTTTTTTATAAACTTTTATATATCATTGCTTTTTATTGGTTATGCGACTCAAACGATCAAGAACCACTCAGAATCTACTTTTACGTCCTGTTTATATCTCACAAAGATTAAAATCCACTTTAAATCCGAATATATGATTGTGTTGTGTGTGTGCACCAAGTTAGCATTGAGTCATTTTATGTAAATTTAGTGGACAGAGAGAAAAGATGAAACAATAAAATTTGCCTATTATTGGTATAGGCTCATTAGACGGTTGATGCTATTTCACATTTTTTTTTCTTTACATGTCACATCTTATGTTCATGTATTCTATTCTTTCTTCATTTCCTATTTTACGATTGAAATTTATTTCCTAGATTTACCATCATATATCCGGATTTCACCAAAGCAATTTACTAATTTAGAGGTGAACCGTTGATAAAAAGTTTTCTGCAAATCCACTATGGCAAAATATCCAAACTAACCGACGATGATTTGGTCTAGTGGTTAAATCCTGAATTTTCGAAAACGTAGGGATATAGTATATCACAGGTTCGATTCACGTTGGAAGATGTCTTCTCCGAAAGAGAGTTAATTTAACATGATTAAAGACTCATCATAAAAGAATTATTGACTTTTACCCGAACCTCCTAATCATATAAATAAATAAAAAAAACAAACTAAAACCTAAGTGATCAAGTGGTCCATCTGCAAAATTTTCACACAATAGAATTGAACATGAGTTATAGCATGTTTACGTTTTTGGGTCTAGGCCCAATTATAATTTTATTTTATCTTTTCTTTGGGATTCTTGAAACACGGTGATAAAAAAAGGGCTTCTTATCACATTTACATTGCCTCTGATAGAAAACAAATTATAATACACTTTGGTACTATAACAAATTTTGTTAGATCTTGAAGTGAAAAATTCTTGTTCTCACAGAAATAGGGATTCTTACATTATGGACTCCATTGTCAGTCCAAGTCAAGCTCCCAAATTGATAATCAGTATTCACTTTATGAGTCGTGGACACTTTGACCGTGAACGTAATCTTGTTGGTGTTGGAACTGAATTCAAGAGTCTCAGGACTCACCTGTAGGTTAATACCTTGAGGGGGTTGGATCACAGCTTTGTAAACCGAACCAACCGGTCCAACATTGGTCACGGTTCTAGTGATGGTGATCTCTTCATTGATATATGGGATTGTGATGGAAGGCAAGTTGACATCAAGCATTGATGGAATTGGAGAAGGGCAAGTGTGGATTCTTCCAAGTAGTTTTGAGATGGATGTATTGTCGTAGCCTGCGGAGCACAAGTAATGAATATATTCATCGTACCCCATGTCGTAGACAAGTCCCGGATCCGCTACTTTACTCGGATTCACGAGACCGCCTCCATAGTCAAATGGGTCAGCGAGTTTGCGTGGGGAACCCTCGGCTGTAATAGGCTCTCCCGATGGGTCAGTTTGCAATGCTGCAATGGTTAATCAGTTATTCGCCAGTGTTTCTTGTGGAGAAAGAAACAAATATTTTTGTGTGAATAATTAGTATATGTATGTTTACCGGTTGTAACGAGAGCAGATCGGATTGCGGCAGGAGACCAGTCAGGGCGTTTTTTTCTAAGAAGTGCGACTATTCCCGACACGACAGGTGTAGCCATAGATGTTCCTGACATGAATTCGTATCCTCCCAATGATGGTACGGCTGCGAGTATACCTGAACCTGGTGCTGCTATATCCGGCTGTACTTAAAACCGAAAGGTATATTCAGTAACGTGCGAGAGAAGTTGAGTGTTAATAAGTAGTTAATACTTCACCTTGAGAATGGCAGGAGATAGTGAATTGGGACCTCTAGACGAAAATTTTGCAACCTTAGTAGCTGAAGGTCGGCCAACGAACGTCTTGGTTGGACTGATCTTAGCTATTGGCGATCTGTAGGATTCATTCAAGAAAAATTTTCTAAGTAGGTCAAAAGAATTCTTGATTGGATTTTAGAGAGAAATGTGAAGGAGGATAAGCGTACTTGGTTGTTTGGATGTACAATAATATATCCATCCCAAGTTCATAGTCTACATAGGCAAAGGCGATACCCGTATCCGCACGCGTATCATAAGTATCGGATGGCTGAGACGCAACAATGACGCCAACAGCGCCTTTTGATTTCGCGAAAACCACAAAATCTTCGTTAATTTTGTCTGTGTCGAAGTAAAACAAGATTTTTCCTTTAGCTATACCAGCTTCAAAGTCCTGTTTTGTCATTTCGTTGAAGTAAAGAAGACCAGAGAATCCAACTTCTTTTCCAGTGTATGTACCTTCTTGACCCTAGCAATGAGATCCCGCAAAAGAGGAGTTAAACGAACGGTCACACTTACTTGTGATACAAGCAACCAATACATACCAGTAAGGTTATATTATTTCCAAGAGTGATGGGCGTGAATAATTCTCTGTCTATGGTTGTAGCCGCGACGGTTATGATCCATGGAGCAACGTTAGAGATTGTTTGAGTCCGGGGACCATCGTTCCCTCCCGCGCATACTACGGGAATTCCCTTCATAACAGCATGGAAAGCAGCGATAGCAAAATCACCCCGATCAACCTCGAAATCAACCGGTACATCGGATCCAAGCGAGAGAGATAGTACATCGACACCATCACGTATGGCGTGATCAATAGCCTTTATAACATCCGGTGTGAAACACTCCTCGTCGTTCCAACACACTTTGTAAGAGGCTATACGGGCTCTTGGGGCACTGCCTCTCGCGGTACCCTGAGCTAGACCATGGAAGCTCGCGTCTTGGACAAAAGAACCTGCGGCTGTCGATGCACAGTGGGATCCGTGGCCGATTTTGTCTAGAGGGGACAAGACATCGCCTTTGTCTTTAACGTTGAACGTTCCATTGTACTTTTGCCTGAGACCCTTTAGGTAGTAAGTAGCTCCAATCAACTTTCTGTTGCAGCTCGATGCGTTGAACGATTCTCCTGAAACACATCGTCCCTTCCAACGTGCTGGGATCGGTCCAAGACCGTTGTCATTAAATGACGGTGACTCTGGCCATATTCCTGAGTCCAAGATTCCTACAATTGCTTCACTTCCCATATCAGTCTCATGGAGGAGACCGGTTGAAGTGGTTGGAGTGAGTCCCAAGTAATCATTAACCCTAGTTGTTTTCAGTTTCATACTCTTACTTCTCGTTACGTGAACAACATGCGGATGCTCTATTAAAAATCCAAAACATAAGTTCAGTATCAATTAGTTTCATTTTCTGAGTTTGACCTAATTCTTGTTCATCAATTAGAAAAGTTTCAAATTTTACCTGAAAGTTCCCTTGCTTGAGATGATGTGAGTTTCGCTGCAAAGCCTGAGAAACCATGTCTATAACTATAAATCATAGACTCACGAGAGGCTTCTTTGCTGCATTATCAGACGAAACATATAAATTCGTAAACCAATATTTTTCATGCAACATCGAAAGCATATACCAGTGTTCATCATTCATTACCTTCCAAGAAGCGGTCCGAGAATATCATGATGTGACTCAGTTACAAGATTAGGATCATCATGTTGCCTCGTACCCAAATGCACAGTGTAAATCTAAATATAACATCGTCGAAGAAATTAAAAATTGCGAAGAATCTAAAATAGCGAAAATTATTCGCAATTCTGCAGAATAAAAAGAACTAAATTGGACCATATATAACGTACGTGGCTTTCCTCATAAGCAGCAGTAATTAAGGCTATATTGAAGATTAATACTAAACCTATGAACACAACTACAAAAAGCTTCTTATTATTAGATACAATCAGAGAAGACAACCCCATATTTTTTTAGGATTTAAGGAGTTGTTGTTGAGGCAGATTCTTTTTCCTAGAAGAATCTTCCAAGATTATAATTGTTCTTTATTCTTGAACCACCTCAACACTGTCCTCTCTGATTGCATTCTCAGAAGCATAATGATTATGTTCAAGTCATCTCGTATTTAAATTGAAGGATTTGGTAAAGAATGTTGGGAGTTTTTTTTTAGATTACAAAGAAGGTTAATTTGGGACTAATCTGGTTTATGGTTTAGAACGAAGACGGATTCGTTTCTTTTTATTTAATTACCGGTGTAGAATTAAAACGAGGCAACTTAAAACTGTTCATTATCTGTCAAAATACTCCAAACCATGATAAAAAAATAAATGAAACCGAGGTATTTTTCAGGTTTACATATTGAGGTTACATTTATGTATGTAATTAAAAGGTTTAAGAAATTTTAATAAAAAGAAACGATTTTGAGGAGTAAACGTTACCGAACTTAAAAACAAAAAACGAACATATGTTTGTTATAAATATTCAAGAAAACGGTAGATATTTCATTTAATGATATGGGCTAGTGTTGTCATTGTGTTATTGTGTTACCATCTATATTTAAACTTGCATGCAAATATTACATGTTGTTGAAAAAGAAAAGAAAAATCAAGTCCGGCAAAGGGGGTTATGTAATGAGAGTGACCAGGCTCTATGGAGGAACAAGGCTGGACATTTTAAGCCATCTTTCAACACGAAAGACATGGAATCAAATCCGGCAGGGTGGGCAGCCATGTGGTTGGTATAAATGAATATGGTTCAATCACTTGACGTCCAAGTTCGCATTCATCTCTTGGCTTGCGGCTCATAATCGTTTGGTCACGGGTAACAGAATGTTAAGTTGGCTTTGAATTCGTCTATCTCCCCCGCGTGTGTTTTCTGTCAAGATCCCGTGGAATCACGTGACTATATCTTCTTTGATTGCTCTTACGCTTCACAGGTTTGGGAACCGCTAGCTCGGGGCCTACGGGGAACTCGATACACGACAGCCTTCTTGGACCTGCTCTCACTCATTTCAGGACAAACGTTGAAAGCAACGCAACGTTTCATCTCACGATATCTTTTCTAGGAGTCAATACATTTTATCTGGTGTGAACGGAACCGGCGTCAGCATGGTGAGTCTCCGCGGTCACCTGCTCAGCTTCGGAAACTTATAGATCACTAAATTCGGTCAACATGTTATAAGTACCCCACGCATCTGGAAATTTTGTTGGGTCGATACATCAAATGCTTCAACACCGTGTTCCCATAACATGTTGAGCTCATAAATCAATGGCTGGAGAAACACGTCAAGTGATCTCTTTGGATGTTCTGGTCCAGGAACTAGAACAGTGAGAAACAGAAACTCCCGACGCATACACAACGATGGCGGCAAGTTGTATGGTGTTACGATGACTGGCCACAACGAATATTTTCTTTCATGCTTTCCAAACGGATTAAAACCATCTGTAGATAATCCAAAGTATACATTCCTTCGCTCATATGCAAAATCAGGATATACTCTCTGAAAATGTTTCCATGCTTCTGCATCTGAAGGATGTGTAATCTCTTCTTCTCTTCTGTGCTTTGCATGCCATCTCATTGTCTCTGCCGTCCGCTTAGATTGATATAACCTCTTCAACCTGTCTGTTAACGGTAAATACCACATCCTCTTATATGGTACCCGAACTCGCCCACTAGTTTCTTGAAATCTTGGTTTCCTACACCATTTACACCGTATGCGGTTTTCATCCTCTCTCCAATATATCATACAGTTGTCGATGCAAACATCAATCGTCTGATATGGTAAACCAAGACCAGCAACTAATTTTTGAATCTCGTAATATGATGCCGGAAACAGATTACCCTCAGGCAAAATATCTTTAACAAAATCGGCTATCGCATCTACACAAACTTCTGCCAAATTAAAATCCGTCTTTATGGTCATCAATCGACTAGCAGAAGATAAAGGCGAGTGACCGTCTCTGCATTCACTGTATAGAGATTGTTTTGCTGCATCTAACATATCAAAAAACTGTCGGGCTTCTAAATTTGGTTCTTCTGCCCTTTCTAAAGAAGGTCCCGCCTCTTGCGCTATATTTTCTCTATACGCATCATTAACCATTTGAACAGTACCAACACCATAATCTACTTCCGTTCTATGTTCCTCTACCCTATCCGCAATATAAGGTTCTCTAGAACTACTAGAAGCAGGTAGTTCCCCATGGAGATACCAAACCTTATAACCAGGAGTAAATCCGTAGCGATACAAGTGATTCCATACTAAATCAATCCTAACATTACGCGAATTGTGGCATACAGAACATGGACATTTCAACTTACGGGTTTGTTGCGCGGATGGTTGCTTACATGCCAATTCCATGAATTCCACTACACCTCGTGCATAATCATCTTTTAATAAGTTTGACTCCGGATCCATCATTGGCTCGTCCATCCACGATCGAAAATAATTTGAAGACATGACTTTGATTTTTTTTGGAATTTTTTTGCAATATAAGAGGAATGAGATTGATCGATGTTGGAGAAAATGAGCGTGGTTTCATATATATAATGCGCGTGTCCGTCGGTTTTCTGACCGACGGCACGGTGACCGTCGGTTTTCTGACCGACGGCACGGTGACCGTCGGTTTATGTCGGTGTTCAATTTGAAACCCGTCGGTTTTCCGTCGGTTTACTTACTTTTTTACCGACGGGCAAGGTTACCGTCGGTTTTTGTCGGTGTTCGTCGATACCCGTCGGTTTGCCGTCGGTTTTGTTTTTTTTTACCGACAGGTTACAATCCGGCGGTTTTTACTGACGAATTACCGACGGGTACCGACGACCACGTTGCCGTCGGTTTGCCGTCAGTAATCCGTCGGTTTTTACCGACGGATTGCGGTGCCGTCGGTTAGCCCGTCGGTTTCCCTTGTGTTTTCTTGTAGTGTACATACGACAGGACCATCAAAATTTCGGGACGGGCTTAGCATATGGTTTGAATTTTATCATTGATGCAAAAAGTTCTTTAGATCACTCCTCCCTTATACTCAAAACATTTTACTAAAGGTTGCATATAATGTAAATCAGGTTTTTAAGATGAATATTTTACATTCACTCAAAAAAAAAAAAAAAAAAAAGAACCATGAACATTAACCAACAAACATACGCCTAAAATGTGTAACCGAAGTCTAGGTTTAAAGTGTTTTTTTTTTTTGTCAAAAAAAGAAACTAGGTTTAAAGTGTTTATATGTCTTCTTTGAGCACAGTAAATGCTTACTTTCATAAAAGCATAAGGTAACCGTGGTGTAACATGATGCTTCACTGTGGGTTTAATTTCTTTTATATATTGCATAATACTCGTACAGCTCATCACTGATTCTGTATATATATATATATATGCTTGGGAAAGAAGCTACTTTGGGAAGTAAAACTGTTGGAAAAAACATCAGTTATCGTTGGTGCTTATCCAAATAAGGAAGATCAAGCAAAGTTCATCTATATATGGCACATCAAATTGTATGCTACGATTTTCTTATCGTGGTTGGAAGATCTAGTTGCGCTTCAGTTATTGCGTACAGTTGTAGGTTTAGGTTTGATCATATGATATGTATCTTGATATGATACAAATTAGAAATCTTTATACTGTTTACACATAAAACTAGATTGTTAAGAGTTTCTATATCATCCTTGCTTTGGAAACGTTTTATACCTTTATAAGCGGTGCATTCTGAAGTTTGCTTTTTTTTCTTTTAATCGATATCTATTTATAGAACACATTATGAGTAAACTCCAATCTGGAAAACACCACATCTAAAGCAGATCTCATTGCTCAACCAGATCATTCTATTAAAGAAGATGGGTAAAGGAAGCAAGAAACATCTTCAGATGACCAAAAGAAACACACATAACAAGTCAACATTAAGAGGAAATGAGTAATGTAGATGATGAATTGATGATGGTGAGGGGGAATGTTTTGTGAGGTAATGTTCTTACATAGTTGTTGTTGTAATAATCATTCTTCAACATTGTCTCTTAGCTGTTAATCCCCTGGCAAACAAATTAGATTTAACGCCAAAAAAAAAAAAACCAAATTAAGCATATAATAAGTCAAAGTAACTATATGATATTCAATATTTTTAAAATGGTAATTTGTTTGAATCTTAACTGTATTAGGTATATGGTATGTATAATTTTAGAATCTAGTTGATTAATAGTTTCAACGTTTCTAATATATGAGACAAAACAAAGACATGTTCTAGCAACTTGTGATTCTTGCCGAGGGGCAAGTTTAATTGTTATTACCCCTCTAAACCCAGAAAATGGGCAACTCTTTTCTGATTGCAGATACAATTTCTCTAGTCATCAGTGTCGTGTTAATCTTGAACGGAGTGTTTATCTCTGCAGAAAAATTCAATAACTTGAACAAGGTATGTTTTTTTTTTTTCTCATCTTTTGAGTAATTATGCTATAAGTGGCATATGAAGTATCTTTACTTTTTCCGATAATCGACTCCAGATTCACATTGTGCACTTGGGAGCAAAGCAACATGATACCCCTGAGCTGGTTACTAAATCACATTACCAAATTCTTGAACCACTTCTTGGAAGGTACGTCCATGCAAGTGAAATTTTGAGAATACTTATGAGGGTATACTCATTTTCTTCTTCTATATTTTGTGACGTAGCAAAGAAGCTGCCAAGGATTCTATAGTATACAATTACAAGCATGGTTTTTCTGGCTTTGCAGCAAAACTCACCGCCTCTCAAGCAAAGAACCTTTCAGGTACTTCAAACTTTTTTTATGTCCATTAGAACTCAAAAGAAATTATGAAATCACAGTCTGATTTGTTTTGTATCAGCGCATCCCGAGGTTCTTTGTGTTGTACCAAGTCGAGTAATGAGGTTGAAAACAACGAGGACATATGATTACCTAGGACTTTCTCCTACTTCTCCAAAAGGTCTTTTACATGATACCAAGATGGGAAGTGAAGCTATTATCGGGGTCATAGACTCAGGGATATGGCCAGAATCACAGTCATTCAATGACACAGGTTTAGGACCGATACCGAAGCATTGGAAGGGAAAATGTGTGTCTGGAGATGGATTTGATGCCAAAAAACATTGCAACAAAAAACTTATAGGGGCTGAGTTCTTCACTGAAGGTCTTGCTGAGTCGATGAATGGGCAATATGATTTCGCTTCAGAAAATGAGTCTAGGTCTCCCAAAGATGTTGAAGGCCATGGGACACACGTTGCTGCAATCGCTGCTGGTTCTTTTGTAGCTAATGTAAGCTACAAAGGACTAGCTGTAGGAACCGCTAGAGGCGCGGCTCCTCATGCACGTATAGCTGTGTACAAGACGTGTTGGAGAAGTGTTGGATGTATAACACCTGATATACTTAAAGCAATCGATCATAGCATACGCGACGGAGTTGATGTTATATCCATTTCAATCGGTACTGATGCCCCTGCAAGTTTCGATATTGATCAGAGTGACATTGCATTTGGTTCATTCCAAGCCGTGATTAAAGGCATTCCCGTTGTTGCTGCTGCTGGAAACGAGGGACCTAACTCTCAAACCATTGATAATGTTGCTCCATGGATCATAACTGTCGCCGCTACATCCCTCGACCGTTCTTTCCCTATACCCATCACTCTTGGAAACAATCTAACTATTCTGGTATGATCCAACCTTTTGATTCTTCTTTTTTTTTTTTTTTAATGGTTAACCAAGAAGCTCTTGAACTAAGTCTATAATCTCTTTTTCTTTGTTCTCTCTGACTGTTTCAGGGTGAAGGTTTAAACACATTACCAGAAGTTGGATTTACTCAACTCGTATTATCAGATGAAATGATGGTGACCTCTATCGAAGAGGGGCAAACTAAAGAGTCCATCGTGCTTGTGTTTGCGGCAAACAATGCGGCGATGAAAAAGGCGAATAACATAATCGAAGCTGGATGTGCTGGTATAATCTATGCACAATCTGTAATTAATCCTACGGTTTGCAGTGGCTTGGATGTTCCTTGCGCCGTGGTAGATTACGAATATGGAACTGACATCTTATATTATATTCAGACAACAGAGTAATAAATATTCACCAACTTTCTTTAATGATCATAACTTTCCTGTTTTTTTTTTTTTGTTTTTTTAACACATTAGAACATTTTGATTATGTAGTGTGCCAAAAGCAAAAATAAGCCGTTCCAAGACACTCATTGGCCGCCCTATAGCATCTAGAGTGCCTCGTTTCTCTAGTAGAGGACCTAATTCAGTTTCACCAGCCATTCTCAAGGTCTGTGTAGTATTAATCTCTTTTTCTTGATGGTGTTGTTTCTTTCAACACATTGATTTAAGTGTTGATGAAATTTGTTACTTTGTTGTATGATAATGCAGCCAGATATAGCAGCACCGGGTGTTAATGTTCTTTCGGCAGTAACTGGTGTGTATAAGTTAATGTCGGGATCATCAATGGCGACTCCTGTTGTGTCGGGAATTGTTGCATTACTCAGACAAATACACCCTCAATGGTCTCCAGCTGCAATCCGATCCGCTCTTGTCACAACAGGTTTTTACTCTTAAAAACTATTCCCAAAATTAAGAGTGTTCAATCCGAGGTTTAAATAGGCCCGGCTCAAAATATTATTGGGCCATGTGCTATGTTGAAATTGTTTTTTAAACTATGGCCTAATATTAAACAATTTAAAAGTAGGCCCTGTTTTGCAATTGTTTTCATAGTTATGGTCTAAATATTGTTTTTAGAGAACAATAAAATTATCGGAGGTAGCATAGAATCTAGTATGAATCAGTTTGGTACGACTCCGGCTTTAGTTGAGGTTTTTCGACTTTCGAGAAATATCAAATAAAAACGGAATCTATTATCGATCAATTTGGTGCAGTTTTGATTCGGGTTCGAGTTTTAATAAAATATATGTATTTTTTATTCTAATGGAACACCTTTGCAAAAAGATGTTTGAAAAAGACTCTAAACATCTTTACTTTCTCTGTTGAAATGAAGCATGGAGGTCCGATCCATCTGGAGAGCCAATATTTTCAGAAGGATCAACGCGTAAACTTGCTGACCCGTTTGACTATGGAGGTGGCCTGATCAACCCGGAGAAAGTAACAGACCCTGGCCTCATCTATGACATAGGCATCAATGACTATGTTCATTACCTTTGTTCTGCGGAGTACGATGACACATCCATCTCCAAACTACTTGGTAAGCCTCACAAATGCCCTTGGCCAAGGCCATCGATGCTCGATTTCAACATGCCTTCCATCATAATCCCAAGTCTCACTGAAGAGGCCACTTTGACTAGAACCGTGACAAATGTTGGACCGGCTGGTTCGGTTTACAGACCCCTGGTTGAGTCTCCTTTTGGTATAGAGCTTGATGTGAATCCAAAGACTCTTGTGTTCGCTTCCAACACTACTAAGATTACGTTTAGCATGAGAGTGAAAACGAGTCATAGAGTGAACACTGATTTTTATTTTGGGAGCTTGTGTTGGACCGATGGAGTTCATAACGTCACTACTCCTGTTGCCGTGAGAACAAAGATCTTGAGGAACTATGTTTGATAATTTTCACTTGTAGCTATAGGGATTCTTTTGGATAATGATTCGTATATTCTATTATTCGTTGGATGAATCAGATAATTTGGTTTTCACATATATCCAAACGTTTCAAGTAGGGGTGTCAAAATGGGTAAACTAACTCAAACCAACCCATAACCCAATGAGTTGAAATCTAAATAGTTTATGAGTTGATCCAACACAATTAACAAATGGTTTGGATCAAACCATAACTCATTTAAATTAATCGATTAATGGGTTAAATGAGTTACCCATAGAATTAAATGAATGTATGAGAAGAAGATAACTTGCTTGTAACTTAATCACAATATGCATAAGAAACAAAACTAACTGATAACATGATATACATTGAGATGCTTGATTAGCGTTTATGCTCAAAACATGGAACCAAATACATAACATTTTGGTTCATAGAACATTATCGCTGTAAGGATAATCAAAAGTGACCATATCCAACACGCACATTTCAAAAGCATATACATCAACCAACTCATTGTATTCCTCATCATATACTTCTGGAGCCATGAACTCAGGGGTTCCTTTACAACACACAACAAAGTAAGGTAGGTCCAAACTGTTTTCAAAGTCTTTATATCACAATAATGTGAAAGTTTTGAAGTACCAACGCAATGAACGACATGTGATTTACGAAGAATTGCAGCGAGTCCAAGGTCGCCGATCTTGACTTCACCTTGGTTTCCATTGATAAAGATGTTATCACATTTGAGATCTCTATGGATAATTGGTGGAGAACGACTATGAAGATAGAGAAGCCCTTTAAGAATCTGCTTGCACCATTGCTTCACTGCTTTTATATTCACCCTTCTATGTCTCAACCTATACCTACAATAACATAAAACAGAGCAAAACTAAAATCAGACATGTTTAAACTCAATTTAAGGCTGTGAACCGAGTCAACATTAAGATAAGAGAAACAAACTTCATAGAACCTCAATGAACGTAATCAAAGCAATTTCATAATGAAAGATCAAGAACTTCCACATATTTTCCTCATACTGCGACAAACACAACGCTTAGACCAAGGAATTCTCATGAACAAGAAACTTTAGAGACACTGAGACAGTAACTTGACTAGTCAACATTAAGATAAAAGAGACAAACCTCATAGAACCTAAAGTTCTGTTTCTACTGATTGTTCTTCCAAGGAACTAGGAGCTGGCCGAATAATAATTATCTCACCATTGTTATCTACAATTCACAAGTGAAGATATTAACTAATCCAAGTAATGTAAATTGATTGATAAACAATAGTAATTTCTACCTTCATCATCAACCTTGTACCCATGTATCTAAGAACGAGTACATAGTAGAGCTTGGACGTTACTGGGAGGAAGTCGACTCCGATATTTGTTGATCACAGGAGATCCAATACTAAAGGAAGATTCAGAAGCTACAGTGGTGATGGGTATGATAAGAATGACCATTGCCATGTAAGTCAACGCGCCAAAACGGTATCTATTTTCTTTCCAAAACTACAAAATATTCAGATTAGGATGGCTTTTCATCTCTAGCTTTGGATCCTCCAAATACATATCCAATGCTGACTTCCCTTCTTCCATATAGTTTGGACCATCATCTAAGTCAAACAAATCCTGTATCATTAGAATTTAAACATGTTAAATTCAAAGTCAAACATGTTACACTCTCAAAAAGACACATTAAGTCAAAGTACTTAAACTAGCAAGTATTTAAAATTACATCTTGCATGTCTAAGTTCCCTCGCCCTCTTTCATGAACACAAGAACCTGTCCTTGTCGAGCTCACAACTAGAGTCAAAGGAAACTTTTTTCGATATTCTTCAAAGAGTTTATAAAGCTCACTCTTGAGGTGCTTTATTTTTGCTTGTGGAGTGAACGGGTCAAGCTCATCATAACAACGCTTTAAAAGTCTGAATTTCATCCTAGGATCTAAAATAGCTCCCATCGCAAGAATAACACTGTATTGCTCCCAATATTTATCATATTTCCACCTCATCTTGTAAATCATCTCTCTAATGACGTTGTCATCATGGTTCCTATGCACTTCCAACAAACATTGTATCTTCCATATATGTCCAAAATATAAGTTAGAAGTAGAGTAACTTCTTCCAGACATTAAAGTAGTGATACTATAGAAGGGCATCAAAATCTCATGAATCAACTATGCTCTCTTCCAATCTTGACTTGAGGGACAATGTTTGTAGTTCTTGTCGACCACTTTAAACCTATTTAATGCCCGTTCATACTTGAAAGCTTTCTCAAGCATCAAGTAAGTAGAGTTCCATCTATGCTGAACATCCAAAGACAAAAGGACTTCACCATCACTCTCCACACATTCTCCAAGCGCAATACATCTAGATTTTGAGCCTTTGAGATACTTCACAGTCTCTCTTATCTTAGACAATGCACAAATAATAACATCTAACCCATCTTGCACAATGAGATTTAAGATATGTGCACAACATCACACAAGGAAAAATTCACCTTTGCAAAGCAAATCATCAACTAAATTAAGCATATCATTCAATATGTCTTGCAATGATCCATTAGTTGTAGCATTATCCAGAGTCAAACTAAACACCTTTTTCTCTATTCCCCATTCCTTTAAGCATTCATGAATTTTACTAGCTAAAGCTTCAACAGTGTGAGGAGGAGGGACATCACAACAACGACAAAATTTTGCTATGCAATATCCAATTTATATCAACATAGTGTGATGTCACAACTATGTATCCATCTCCATAAAATGTAGTCCAACAATCAGAAGTTAAACATATCCTACTAGGAATTTTTTCTAATTCAGACCTTAATTTATGTTTCTCTTTCTCCCATGTTTTAACTACATCAGCAGAAGCAGTGTTTCTAGTATAATGCTTATAATCTGGATTCAAATAAATAAGGTAGTCCCTAAGCTCTTCATATTCAACAGCAATGAAAGGAAGATTATGTCGAATAATAACCCGAATGAACTTCTCCCTAACAACTTTATCATCAATCTTCACTACCATTCTTTCTAGATCTAAATCTGGTGAGCATTTTTCAAAGTGTCGTTGCAAATTAGTTGTTCCACTAGTTGGCAGCTACAAATAACTCTTTGAACATTTCTTACAATATGCCCTTTCTACACTTTGATCAGATTTTGCTATTATAAAGTGATTCCACACTAATGATCTCCTACTTCTTTTTGCACGATTAGAAGAACTTACTAGCATTCTAGATTCTGATGCACATGATGATGATTGCCCACCACCACCACCACTAGGAGGATGTTCTTCTTCATCATCTATCAGATTTGCTGCAAAAAATGCTATAATATCTAACTATTATTTTTACAAGAGAATTTAATGTAATCCTTTGAAAAGTAGAAGAAGATGATGACATAAAGAAGAGCAATTGAAAACTCTTGATAGTACCTTGACTTTAAAAACAAAATGAATTTAAAGATAGAAGATTCATTAGCTTGTCAGCATCCTTTAGAGCAAGCTACAGGATATATCAAATTTTCCAGGGTGAGTTAGGGTATATGAATTTTGCAACTGGTAGTAACAATTTAGCAAGTAGAATACATACCTCCCCAAGCATCGACATATCAAAACCATTCAGAGGTCTATATTCAGAAATTGATGCAGATCTCTGATTCAGATATTGGCCAAATCTATAAAAAAGGATGGTAGATGGAGAGATTATAATATATCATTACAGTGTAATACTTATAAACTAAGTAAACTAGTTACACATTACAACGTAATCTTCGATCAAAACAACATGACAATTTCATCGGAAGTAAAAAAGACGGCATCGGTTTTGTGAAACCTTACCTTATGTAAGCAAGTTTACTGTGATAGCAAGTTCCGAATGGGCAGTCATGCCCTGATATTTGGAACTGAGAGTAATGAGTTCGTTCCAGCAGTATGGTGGTCCTGTAGTTTTCAATCTGGAATTAAGATGAGAGCTACATGAAACACAATAAAGCACTTCAACAATAGTCATCAACATCATTAAAACACAGCACGACGAGGACGAGAAATTCATAAGAAAGAATATATAAACCTTGTTCTCATGGGAAGGCCAAAAAGAGCACTATAAATATACAATGCATACTCAATGTAAAGCTCTGGTTTTTTCTCCTCTACGACTGAAACAACTCCTAAAGCACACACACAAATCAAACAAACTCATCTCAAGAACTAAACCCATTTGCACTAAAGAAAGTCTTGTCAGTTTTGTCTTGTGGTCATGTAATCCTGATAAGATAATAACAAAGGTTCAAAAGAATCAAACTCTCAGAAAACACAAAAAGAAGAGCAATTGAAAACAAGGCACTCATCAAATTTGCATGCTCAAATACCATTAGCAGACTAGTAGAGATAACAACTAAGTTATGAAATTCAATCACTACACAAGGCCACACATGTCGAAACAGGTTCTTTTTCAATCAAAAGGCAACACACAAAGTATTATTGTAAATCAACCAATCTGGTCTATAACTTTTCCTCTGCTCACATCCCAAATCTGATGTGAGCTCTACAAATCTGATGCACCATGCTTATCTAACCTAATCTGTTGATGATTCTGTTGATTCTACTACTAAAATTATAAATCGAACTCGTCGCAAAACTTGTGAACAAAAACCCAGGAACCAAAAATCAAAATTTACTTCGTGAAGGAGAATACAACGATGTTGAGGTGTTCTTCGTGAGACCTTTCAGATGGATCAGAGGAACGAAATCTGTGAAGAAAACAAAGAAGGAATGCCAAAGCCTGAAACAAATCAGAGGAGAATCAAAAAAGAAGATTGCGTTGGGAAGTATTCGGTTTTTGTAATTTTGGTCGATTATCTTGTATTGGGTTGGTTTTGGTTAACTCATTAACCTATTTCAACCAAACTCATTTCAACCCAATCCATTAAACCCATAAACCATTTTGACCCATTAATTCATTAAGACTCAAATTTCAAACTCAATAAGTTTATGGGTTATTTGGATTGAATTGATCCATAAATTTTGATCCATTTTGACACTCCTAGTATCAAGCTTCAGATATTTTAGTTCATACTTCATATAGATTTAGACATGTGATCAATCAAATTAAAATCTTTGCTTTGACATAATGAACTCACAATTATTGTGCGATATATAATTATCTTATTATATAAATAGGGTTTTCAAAAGTTAGTAACTCATAAGATCGTGACACGTGTCGTGTTAATCTATTCAAGATTTTGACACGTGTTAAAGTTATCAAAGTTGAAAAAATGTAAATAATGTTGAAAAATGTCAAAGATTTAATTATATATAAAAAATGCTAATTAATTATAATTTATTCTTTTTCTGAATTTTACGATATCTATTTATTATTTTATGATAAAAAAATATAAAAGGAAAACTAATTTATTCTTTTTTATATAATTTTTTGAAAAATAAAATTATAGTAATATTTTCTTTTCCTACCATAAAAGTAAATTAAGTTCCTAAAGCCATTGAAAAAGGAAAACAGAATAGCTAATCTATTTATTTTCTAAATTTTACGATAATTTATTAATTTTCTAAATATTATGAAAAATATAAAAGGAAAAAACTGATTTATTTCTTTTATAAATTTTTGAAAATAATGATAATAATATTTTACTTTTATTATAAAATAGGAAAATAAACTCAATTAAGTTATTTAAAAAACGATTTTCTTACATAAAATAGAAATTGATTATTAATCAACAACAACTTCAAAATAAAATCAAAAATATTAATATTAATAGATTTGTAAAAAAAGATTACTTCTTTTCTTAAGGAGATAAAACTTCTAACATTGAATTAGAAATTTTCTAATATTAAAAGAAAAAATTTGTCAATATTGAACTCTATATAAACAAATCACTTCGACAAACAAAACACTTTAGTTCAAAAACACCATCATAGCTTTTACTTTATTATATTAGTTAAACAATCTCTTCTTCCTTTTAATTTATTAATTTTTTATTTAATTATGAGGTTGTCATTCTTTAATGATTATTGAATTTTGGCTTGTATATATATAATATATACTAGATTAGGTCCCGCATATATATGGGATTATAATCTACTATTTTAATGAGAATAAAAATATAAAAGAAATTTGAAAATAGAATTAAATCACCCGTAAATATAAATATATAATAAACTATTGAGAACGCCTATCCAAAATCATTCACCCATAAAAAATCGTAACAAAGTTATAGTTATTTATTTATTTAGATTATATATAGTTTGTTTTATATTTATTTGAATAAGATTTATCGGTTTTTAATCATATCTTATTTTTGTTTTCAAATTGACTTAAAATAAATTACTGTTGTTATTTTGAATTTATTTGCTTATTGTCTTTTGGATGATAAACATTTTCTGAAAAAGAGAAACAAATAACTGAAATTAAAGAAAAATTTATAATCATAAAAATATATAAATAAATCTTTTACGAAAAACTCATACTAATAAATTAATTAAATTTTCTGAAAAGTTGGAAAAAATTAACCAAAATTAGAGAAAAATTTAATAATCATAAAAATATATAAGTAAAAGTTTTTACAACAACCTCATAATAATAAATTAAAATAAATTTTAAAAATAAAATAAAAGAAAAAAATGTTTCACCAATAAAATAAAATTGAAGATATGATAGTATTTTTGAAGAAAAATATTTTGTTTGTTGAAAAAAATGAGATTACTTATTTGTTTATATAGAGTTCGATATTTACAATTTTTTTTCCTTTAGAATTAGAAATTTTCTTTTTGTTTCGGTAAAGTTCAATATTTACAATTGTTTTCTTTTGAAATTAGAGTTTTTCTTAATTATGTAAGTTTAGTTTTTTTTAGAAATACTAATTTTTATATGTTCTATAGAATTCAATATTTACAATTATTTTTCCTTTAAAATTTATTTTCTTAGAAGTTTATATCTTTTAAGAAATAATAATTTGTATATTATCCTTATAAGTTTTTCATTTACCGAATAATGGTAGTTAATTATCTTTTTGTACAGTTTTCTTATAGTAACTTTTGACAAATTTTTCAACTTTGCCACGTGTCAAAATCTTGAATCGATGAATATCACACGTGTCGCGATCTTGTGAGTTACTAACTTTGAAAACTCTACTTTATTTAATAAGATATATATATATATATATAATTGATGATAATTTTTTTTCTAATTTTAAGTTGTTTTTCTTCCAATTTTTCTAGAAAATAGTTATCATCGAAAAGGCAATGAACAAAAATTATCTAACATTAGATCAACTAAACAAAAAAACGTATTTATCCTCGAATGGTAGTACGTCTTACTAGAAAGTGAGAAGTGAGAAATTCAAGAAAGAATAATGAGCTTATAGGATTGAATTTTCTCCTACTTGATGAAAAAATAAATATTTAATAACTTCAACCCAAATATTTTCTAATTTATAATTTTGTTATTTAAATTATTTATCTAAATTGTATGAATATTTTTTATAAACTAATAATTTCTGTTTTAGGTTTATGTATTACACTAAATTAAAAATTAGACGGTTTGACGCAAAATTATTTTATTACAAGTAAATCCAAAATTAAAACTAAAAATACGTCTACACTGAATATTATATATAATTTGTTTTTCAATAAATGTAAATAATTAGATAATATAAATTCTTCACTAAATTCAATAATATAATATTTCAAAATTTGTAAATATAATAACTTATAATATAAAGTAAATAATTTTGTAAATAGGCCTAACATTGATCTCAAATGATTTAATAACACCTATAACATACCTACTAATATGGTTTTATATTGCATGTTGTGCCCAATATTTATATATTTAGAAAATAATTAACATTGATGTTTTTAAAATATTAAAAAAAGATTTTAAATTTTAATTAAGTTTATAAAATGAAAATAAAAAATTAAGTACAATAATTTCAATTTAAACCCGTACACCTATTTAATTATGTATAAATTCTGTATGAAGGATCGTATATAGAAAAGTTTACATATCCTTTTTTGAGTAATTCTCAAATATGATCATGTATAAATATGTGTATTAACTAATAACTATTAACCTAACATACACCTATACAAGTGAGCCTAATTGTAGAAAATATTATATTCTTCGTCGATAACATTGAACTGTTTACCTCCAAACCATTTACTGTTTACCTCACGTGGTCGATATTTCTCATCGGCCTCCTGCATCGACCTCACTTACCCGCTGGAACTGTGCAAAAAACCCAACTCAACCGGGTCAAAACCCGGTTTGTTCTTGGTTGATCTGGTTCGCCCTTTTTACTATTTATACTCTTTTTTTACCTAATTTGTAGAAAGTTATGTCTTGTTTTTTGAACTCTTCTTAGCCACATTTAGAACCTTTTAATGATCTCTTAAGTTTAATGCAATTTCATTTCTTTTCATCTTAAGTTTCTTCAAGTATTTCAAGTTTCATCATGATTAAGCACTTAATCTTTGTAGATCTTAGTGTTTATGTCATGATTAGTGAGTAGTTATTTTAGGATCTTTGGGTATGGTAGATTAGGAAACATTTAGGTTGATTCATGAAGCTTAAGTTTAGATTGTTTAATATCCTTGTTCATTAGGAGTTGTTAATGCTAGATTGGCCTTGATAAGCTTAGTCTAGATCATATGTGATTTTATGTCCGGAAGGTGTTTGTGAAAATGTTTGAATGAACTTATTGAATGCTTAGTGTGCCTAGCCTATGGGAATAGATGATTAGGGTGCTAAGTGGTTGGTTAGACTTGTTATTAATACATATTAGTATTGTGATTACGGATGGGAATCCTTGTTAGTTACTTGATTAGTATAGAGATTAGTGCCATGGAAATGGGTTAGTCTAGCTTAATGATCTAAGACCTAAGGATTAACATTGGTAGGTTGAATAAGTATCATGGATTAGCTTAGATTTTCATTGATCAATTACCTTGCCCGTGGATTCGCTTGTTTAATTATCTATTTAGAACCGTTTAGTCTTCATTAGTGTTTGCTAGCCTTGTTTAGTTTTGGATTTGAGTAGTCTTTAGAGTTTGCATGTCTTTAGCCTTTTGATTGCTTGATTTGGTATTATTACTTGAGTTTGTTGGATTTTCTTATCTTATTACTTCTTTAGTTTGAATTGCTTAGGTTGTTAAAATTAAAACTTTTAATTCTTAATCGCTTAGATTAGATATAATCTTGTATTCTTAGTGTGTTGTTCTAAGCTCTCCGTGGATTCGATCCCCAAATACTCCAACGACAAGCCATTTGCTTGTGATTAATTACAAAGGGTTTAAAACTTATTCTCTATCAAGTTCTTGGGGTCGCTGCCGGGTAGTTAGCAATAGCCATTAGGATTTGGAATCTATTTGAGACTACGTCTTTACTTTCTTTGAAATTTCATCGTCTTGGATTGGTTTTCTCTTTGATTTTAGGTGTATGAACTTGCGAAGCCGCGGTCAAGCGAACTTGGTTGATTTAGTGGTTGACATTTGCCGGTTGGAAAGGGAAAACGCTAGAGAAAGACGTGAAAGAGAAAGGTTATAAGGTATAGAGCGGTTGGGTATGATGAACCAAGATCCACACGCTGGTGGTGGGAACCAAGACCACAATCAACACGGTCAAGGAGATGATGGTGAGCAAATTTCTCACCATGGACCTAGACATGTTAGAATGATTGGAGCTTATGATGCATCGAATGTACATGGGAACCAAAATGGTATTAGGCCTTCGTCGGGTGGGAATAACAACTTTGAGATCAAGGCAAGCCTAATCAACATGGTGCAAGGATAAAAGTTCCACGGTCTACCAATGGAGGATCCATTGGATCATCTAGACCAATTTGATATGTTGTGCGGCACGATGAAGATAAATGACGTTTCGGAAGACGCTTTCAAGCTCCACTTATTCTCATTCTCTCTTGGGGATAAGGCACATCAATGGGAGAAGAATCTTCCAAGTGACTCAATCAACTCTTGGGATGAGTGAAAAAGGCCTTCTTAGCCAAGTTCTTCTCTACTTCAAGAACCGGTAAGTTAAGGAACAAAAAATCTCAAGCTTACGCAAAAGAATGGTGAAATTTTTAGCGAAGCTTGGGAGCGGTTCAAGGGCTACACTACCAAGTGCCCTCACCACGTGTTCTCTAATGCATCACTCCTAAACACCCTATATAGAGGAGTCTTTCCTAAGTTTCTAATGCTACTTGACACGACAAGAAACGAGAACTTCTTGGGTAAGGATGTTGAAGAAGGGATGTCCTTGGTTGAGAATCTAGCACAAAGTCATGCTCCACGGGGAGGTGGAGAGAGTGATGAGCAATGTGGTAGGGAGATCAAATCCTTACATGAGAAGATGGATAAAGTCCTACAAGCTACACAACAGTCAATCAACTTTGTAGGTGATTGTGAGGGCAACCAAGGCTTTCAAGAGATTGGTTTTGAAGAGAATATTGAAGGGCAAGAAGAGATGAATTTTGTGGGTGGTCAAGGGAACTACCAAGGGGGTTTTAACAAGGGCTTCAATCCAAACTACCGTAATCACCCGAATTTCTCTTGGAGGAGTAACTATGTGGAAAACCCACAAAATCAAGTCTACAAACGTTAGGATCCTCATGGAGCCCAACAAAGACCTTTTGTGCCATGTAATCAAGCTCAAGGTTATAATCCTCAACAACAACAATTTTCTCCTAGAGGTCAATTCCAAGGTAACCAAGGATGATACAACAAGCCTAAGTTCGCTCCTAATGTTCAACAAGGGTATCAACCTCCACAACAAGGGAACATTCTTCAAGAATTCGATATGATGGGTATGTTTCAACAATTTTTAGCGGGTCCAGGTAATGTTGCTTTTTGAGATGAAGAAAAACATGGCGGAGATCCATACTAAGGTGGATTTTTCTTACAATGAGTTAAATGCGAAGTTTGAATCTCTCAACTCGAAGATAAAACATATGGATCACCAAATGGCTCAAGGAGCATCTTCTTCAAGTAGACAACTGTGGAATTTACCGGAGAAACGCGAACCTAACCCAAAAGAGTACATCAATGCTATTACACTTAGAAGAGGTAAAGAGCTACCATCTACGGAAGTTCCTTCTAAGGGTCTCAATGAGGACATTGAAAAGCAAAAGGGGGAGGTGGTTATCGAGATTGACGATGATGAACCGGTCATTGTGGAAGAGAAAGTTGATGAGGTAGTGAAGGTGAATGAAAAGGGTAAGGAAAAGGTGATTCTAGAGAAGGAACTGATTTTGGTTTCGAAAGAGACATTGTTTGTGCCATCGCCTTATGATCCTAAGCTACCATTTCTAGGCTGCTTCAAGAAATAACTCATGGAGAAGTATAGAGCTATCTTTGACAAGCAAATGAAAGAGGTACAAGTGACCATGCCTATAATTGATGCATTCTTGTTGGTTCCTAAATACAACAATTTCTTAAGGATGCTATCAAGGAGAAAGCAAAAAATTTAGAAGGGATGGTAGTCTTGACTCATGAGTGTAGTGCTATAATTCAACAAAAGATAGTACAAAGAAGCTTGAAGATCCGGGTAGCTTCCCTTTACCTTGTGCTTTGGATCCTTTATCGTTTACTCGTTGTTTGTGCGATTTGGGACCTAGTGTGAGTTTGATGCCTCTCTAGGTAGTTAAACGCCTAGGATTCATAAGATATAAGCAATGTAGAATCTCTTTAGTAATGGCGGTGATATACCATGGTTTTTACCCGTTTTTAGCCATGATATACGTCTTGTTTTTAGAGTCCTTCTAGTGTTTTTGTAGTCTTTTTGAGTCTTTTCAGGTTTTGGCACGTTTGGAGCATAATTGGAGATATTGGAGCATTCTAGAGCTTTTTGGCATTCGTTGAATAACTCCCACCGTTGGATTGAGCTCAAATTTGGATACAAGACAGATCTTTGGATTAGCTTTCATTTGGAAGTGGTTTGAGGCCATTCTAACAGTGCGATCAAAAGTTATGCCAGTTTTCGTGAAGACAATCCAGTCTGACGAGCACAAAGTCCTGGTATCGACCGACACCAACCCGGTATCGATCGACACCGACTTCAGGAAAGGAAAACACGTGATTTTACAAGTCTGAAGAGTCTGCAACTTGGCTTAGAAGATTCTATTATTTACAATTAAGCCCAGAACGTGTTTTAGCATTATAATTAGGGTTTTTTGCCACTTTGAAGGGAAGAATCATCATTATTCTGAATACTTTGAGAGATTGGTTCCGGGTTTTGTGGGAGACAATTCTGAACCCTTGTTTACTCTTGATTTATTTTATGCAATATATTTTATTTATGATGTTTGCTTCATTCACCATGTCTGAGTAGATTCCCTGTTAGGATTAGGGATGCTTAAAGGTATTTGATGGATTATTAGATCTGAATTAATTGTTAGGGAATAATCTATAGAGCTTTTCACCTAGACTTGAGATTAATGCTGATTATAGCCTCGCGAACTAGAATCTGATGTTAGGTTGATTAATTGGCATGAAAGTGTGATTAGTTTCCTGAACTAGTGTTTGGTGAGCAAAAGACCTATTCGCAAATAAATTTGGTTTAGGGATTTTGTGAACAATTGAACTTGATCGTTAATGCTTGTTTAAATTCATAGAATTTGCAAATAAATTTGGAATTCTAGGTTTAGGCATAGATAGTTTTCGCAACGACAGTTGGTTTACTTTACATCTGTGTTTTAAGTTTGAGAGCGGAGCTTAATTTATTCCTGACAATTGATTTGATTTGATAATTCTGATTTGCCTGCAAGTTTCCCTAAGCCTAGCGTTTTCCTCCACTGAATTACTACATGTTTTAATTGTTTTGCTATTCTTAATTTCATCTATTAGGCTTAGCTTAATTCATATTCTAGAATCTATTGAGTGTTATCTTGAGTCCTTGTGGATTGACCCCTAGAATACTACACCGTCTGCTTAGATACTTTAGGGTATTAGATTTGAGCATATCAGGCGGATAGATCAGTTAGGATCCCGGTTGGAATGTTAGAAAACTTGCCACTTTGATTGGAAATTTCAAAGTGCCAACCGACCTTATTGTATTGGAAATGGATGAAGAGCCAAGGGATCCACTCATCGTTGGGAGACCATTTCTAGCTACCGCTGGAGCTATCATTGATGTGAGAAGGGGGAGAATAAATCTTCATTTTGGTGATATGGTTCTCCAATTCGACATCAACAAGGTCATGAAGAAGCAAACAATAGAGGGTCAAGAGTTTTGAATTGAGACCATGGATGAGTTGGCGGATGAGTAGTTAGAAGAGTTTTCATTGGAAGATTCTCTACAAGTAGCACTTACTTGTAAGAATGGGGAGAATGAGTTCATAGATGTTGAGAGTGTTGGGTATGAGAAGCTCCTTAACTCTCACAAACCTATCGAAGGAAGCACATCATTCTTAGAACTCACCCAATTTACACACAATGTGAGTGTGGTTGAAGTAGAAGATGAGATTGAACTCAAGGAAGGTAGCAATGGTAAGTCTAGCATTGGTGATGATTTGAGTGAACTCGAAGCTCCAAAAGTAGACCTCAAACCAGTACGTACGCATTTCTTAGAACAAACTCTACTTACCCGGTCATAGTGAATGAGGATCTTAATGATGAGGAAGTAGCCACCCTTCTAGGTAAATTAAGGAAGTTTAGACAAGTTATAGGGTATTCTTTGGATTATATTAAAGAAATTTCTCAATCTTTGTGCATGCATAGGATACATCCAGATGAATCAATGACTTCTATTGAGCATCAGAGAAGATTAAATCCTAATTTGAAAGAGGTTATTAAGAAAGAGATTCTCAAGTTTCTAGATGTGGGGATAATCTATCCTATCTCGGATTGTATTTGGATTTCCCCGGTTCATGTAGTTCCAAAGAAGGGTGGAATCACTGTTGTTAAAAACAAAAAAGATGAATTGATACCCATTAGAACTATCTTATCAGAGGGATTGCCCTCACCATGGTTTCTCGCAGGTTCAGTTATTGGGTATCTTCTTTAGAGGTATCGATTGGAGGTATCGGATGGCTTTGGATGCTGCAAGAAATGGGAATTTCAACACCAGGTATCCCGAGGACGCTTATGTGTTGATTGAGAATTTGGCATCTAGCAACAGTACCAAGAATGAAGAATTAGAGAGAAAGAAACAAAATGGAAATGTTGAAGGGTTGCAGATTGCTGAAGTACATGCCAAGCTGGATTCAGTTCAAAATCTGTTGATGGGTAAGCAGCAGAAGGCAGTGCATTTTGCTGAGGAAATAGAGAAAATCGATAAAGGTGAAGAAGAGGAAGTCAACTACATAGGTGGTAATGGATTTCAGAATTCGTCGTACAACCGGGGTTTCACCGACAACTCTCAAAGAGGAGGATTCAAATCTGATTTCAACTCTGCAAATTTCGGAGCAAACTCCTTTGGTCAGAAGTCATTTCAGAACAGTGGGTACACTCGCACCTATGGGAATTCATCCTACCAGACACAACCTCCCAAGAATCAGGAAAACAAAGTTGAGACTATGCTTGAACAGATTCTTGAGGGGCAACAAAAGATGACTGTTGATTTCAATGGAAAGATGGATGCCTTGTACAGTGATCTGAATGGAAAAATCGAGGCTCTGAACATCCATCAGAAGAAGTTGAAAATTCAGGTCGCTCAAACTGCAGACACAGTTAAGAGACAAGACGATTTCCTTCCCGGGAAAACGGTGAATCCAAGGGAGCATGTTCATGCCATTACTGTGAGAAGTGGAAGAGAGGTCACTCCAAGCTTAAAGAACACCTACTCTCCCAAGCAGCTCATCGATCTTACTGCAAATGACGACGATGAGATTCATGGAATTACCCCAATATCGATCAATACTCCTCCAATATTGGTCGATACCCCTCAACATCGATCGTTGCCTGTTCAAAGTTCTACATGATCGGTTGCAAAACCACATGCATCGATCGACACCCCCTCTGTGTCGATCAATACCAGTCCTAGAGTCGAACAGAAGCAGACCACAGGACATGTCGGAAGAGTCTATGTACCAAAAATCCCATTCCCTCGACCCCCTGCCAAGTCCAAGAAGGAGATAGAAGAGGCTAGATGCTAAACAATGCTAGAAAAGTTGGTTGTTGAACTCCCGTTTGTAGATGCTATCATGACTGCACCAGCTTTCAGGAGGTATGCTAAGAGGATGGTTACCAATAGTGTGAGTCCTGAGGAAGCAACTCTGCTCAAAAAGGACATCAGTGAAATTCTCCTGAAAAAGACAGTTTCAAGGAAAGAGAGGAAGGTGAAAATCTTTGAACATGTCAGTGCTATGATTCAGAGTAGGATTCTAGAGAAGCTACCTGATCCAGGAAGCTTTGTACTAGACTGTTCCATCTCAACTAAAAGGTTCCCTCATTCTCTCTGTGATCTTGGCTCTAACATTAACCTGATGCCTCTCTCTGTTGCTGAAAGTCTTGGGATGACCGATTTCGCTCCAACAAAGATCTCTCTCATCTTAGCTGATAGATCCAAAACTTTTCCCGAAGGTGTCTTAGAAGATGTTCCACTAATGATCGAAGGCTGTATGATTCCCACAGACTTTGTGGTTTTGGAATATGTTGAAGAACCTCAGGATCCTCTTATTTTGGGAAGATCATTTTTGGCAACAGCTGGTGCCATCATTGATGTGAGAAAGGGACAAATAAAGCTTGATTTGGGTGATGAAGTCATGAGTTTTAATATGGACAAGCTGAGGAGGAGATCTACCATTGATGGACAGACCTTTTCTGTAGAGATTTCCATGGTATGGAAAGACCTAACCACAGAACATTCAGAAGACATTACTACCGGTATTGTCAAAGTGTTGGATGCTACTGAAGCAAATGAGCAAGCTGGGTCAAGAAGATTTGGTTGGAGCTCTGAAAAGAGTGGTTTACTCAAGGATTGGAGTCTGAGAGTGTCCTTTTCAGTACTACTAGGCTCCCGAGGAAGAGGCCCCAATTAATGCCAGACTACTGGAAAATGATGTCTTTACATTGGAGGCAAGGATTGCAGAGCTAAACTACAGAAAAGTGTGAGATTCGGTTTGCGGCATTTCATGTCAGTCGACGCCGATTATGCCCGCCAGCTTGTTTTTAAGCAAAAAACTCCCCCACCTCTCCACACACACCAAACACCTCGAGGAAAGCCAAAGGTATACACCTTCTTTTTCTAATTCCAAACCACCTAATGTCATCAATCATATATCGCCATCACTTCACACTTAAGCAGACCGCGAGACTCTCGTCGAGCGCGTTTGTTGTTTCTTTTGATGACTGTGCAGTGCAGGAAAACCGAAGTATCTCCACCCCATTTTCCATCCCGCCCTGATACTGTTTCCTCACTTCCTTGGTAGACCAACTCAGTTAATGCTTACACACCCACCTTGGATGAGACGTTTATTCACAAACGCATTCATTGTCTCTCCGCAAACACCGCGACAAGCCCTGAACCACGCCGACACGGTCAAGCTAACGACATGTAAACAAGCGCTTGTGGGAGGCAACCACTGGTGAGTCTTTACATACGTTTTTATTTTGACCTTTTGTTTTGTTGTCTTGCGTCTTCACTCGTGAACCAGGTCAGCAGACAAAGACGCACGATAGACACCTCTAGAGTATCGATCGATACTGAAGCCTAAGGAGACTTATGCTCTGTTATGATACGAGCATCAATCATACCACTTACTGTATCGATCGATACCCACCCATTCCCTCACGCGTACCTTTCGAGCCCCTCTCAGCCATTCTTGTCTGTGTTTTCTTTTCTCCTCTGAGTTAGATAAACACTGGGGACAGTGTGTTTAAGTCTGGGGAGGTAGTCGCTGACATGTTTGTTTTTTCTTAGAGTCAGTCGTTTTTTGACTCAAAATTTGTTTTATTGAGTCAAAACCTGTTGGAGATTTGATCTTTTCTTGAATCTATTGTTCTGACCTTGCTTTTTGAGTGACCATGTGTTACAGAATCAGTTCTAGATCGACTAATGAAAAATCCAAAGGACTGAACCAGTTGACTAGAAGACACCCATGTCTCTAGCAGGAGTCCTTCCAAAGCCTGAGTCAAATTATTGCACTTCATCGTTGTGGTTAGTGTTTATAAAGCTTGATTCATCATTCATATCTGACAAAGGAACCCATGCTTTGAAAATTATGGATATACCTCTCCCTTGACACACGTTGATACAAGAAGATGCATGAAAGATGAGATGATTCCACCGAGTAGAGGGCTAAGAACATTTCCAGTGATCCACTTTTCTACTTGGATAAGGAATGATCACACAAGGTCTTAAAGCGCGAGGAATAGAACATTTTCCGAGACCCCGTTATTCGCCTAAGACCTTTGATACTTTTGAGAGGGAGAGACAGGGATCGGTGGCAAACACCATCAATACTCGCGTTCAAACTGATTGTTAATATGCAAAAGCTAAATAAATAAAGAGAAATAAAAAGAGATAATCTGGGGAGAGGAAAACAATACAAAAGTGTATAATCTGTGGTGGTTCTTTTGTCAAGATATTGTATGGAAAAGAGAACTAGAAGTCTTGAACATCGAACAACGACTGAAACTTGGCGAGGAAGGTTTGTGATGATGCTGTGAGATAAGTGGACATTGGGAAGGTGCTTGGATATAGTCAATCCTCGGAGAAGCTACTCTCCATGGGTAGTAGTTCTGAACTTGATTAGGTGATATCTGGAAAGCTTGGGAAAAGGGTCATTGCGATATTTCAAGAAAACACGTGAGTCTCCGTGTTTTCAAACCTCTTTTCTTAGTTTAGGCTTTCTGTTTGTTGAGGGCAAAGCAAAGGCTAAGTCTGGGGGAGTTGATATATTCATGGTTTTTACCCATTTTTAGCCATGATATAGCGTCTTGTTTTTTAGAGTCCTTCTAGTGTTTTTTAGTCATTTTGAGTCTTTTCAGGTTTTGGCACGTTTGGAGCATAATTGGAGATATTGGAGCATTCTGACCTTTTTGGCATTCTTTGAATAACTTCTCCACGTTGGATTGAGCTCAAATTGGACCAAGACAGATCTTTGGATTAGCTTTCATTTGGAAGATGGTTTGAGGGCCATTCCTAACGCAACATGCGATCAAAAGTTATGCCAGGTTTTGTGAGACAGTCCAGTCTGGCCGACACAAAGCCTCGGTATCGACCGACACCAACCCGTATCGATCGATACCAACTTCAGGGAAGGAAAACACGTGATTTTACAAAGTCTAAAGAGAGTCTGCAACTTGGCTTAGAAGATTCTATTATTTTACAATTAAGCCCAAAACGTGTTTACCATTTTAATTAGGGTTTTTAGCCACTTTGAAGGGAAGAATCATCATTATTCTGAATACTTTGAGAGATTGGTTTCCGGGTTTTGTGGGAGACATTCTGAACCCTTGTTTACTCTTGATTATTTTATGCAATATATTTTATTTATGATGTTTGCTTCATTCACCATGTCTAAGGTAGATTCCCTGTTAGGATTAGGATGCTTAAAGGTATTGATGGATTATTAGATCTGAATTAATTGTTAGGGAATAATCTATAGAGCTTTTCAACCTAGACTTGAGATTAATGCTGATTATAGCTCTGCAACTAGAATCTGATGTTAGGTTGATTAATTGGCACGAAAGTGTGATTAGTTTCCTGAACTAGTGTTTGGTGAGCAAAAGACCTATTCGCAAATAAATTTGGTTTAGGGATTTTGTGAACAATTGAACTTGATCGTTAATGCTTGTTTAAATTCATAGAATTTGCAAAAAAATTGAATTCTAGGTTTAGGCATAAATAGTTTTCGCAACGACAGTTGGTTTACTTTACATCTGTGTTTTAAGTTTGAGAGCGGAGCTTAATTTATTCCTGACAATTGATTTGATTTGATAATTCTGATTTGCCTGCAAGTTTCCCTAAGCCTAGCGTTTTCCTCCACTGAATTACTACATGTTTTAATTGTTTTGCTATTCTTAATTTCATCTATTAGGCTTAGCTTAATTCATATTCTATAATCTATTGAGTGTTATCTTGAGTCCTTGTGGATTGACCCCTAGAATACTACAGCGTCTGCTTAGATACTTTAGAGTATTAGATTTGAGCATATCAGGCGGATAGATCGGTTAGGATCCCGGTTGGAATGTTAGAAAACTTGCCACTTTGATTGGAAATTTCAAAGTGCCAACCGACCTTATTGTATTGGAAATGGATAAAGAGCCAAGGGATCCACTCATCGTTGGGAGACCATTTCTAGCAACCGCTGGAGCTATCATTGATGTGAGAAGGGGGAGAATAAATCTTCATTTTGGTGATATGGTTCTCCAATTCGACATCAACAAGGTCATGAAGAAGCAAACAATAGAGGGTCAAGAGTTTTGAATTGAGACCATGGATGAGTTGGCGGATGAGTAGTTAGAAGAGATTTCATTGGAAGATTCTCTACAAGTAGCACTTACTTGTAAGAATGGGGAGAATGAGTTCATAGATGTTGAGAGTGTTGGGTATGAGAAGCTCCTTAACTCTCACAAACCTATCGAAGGAAGCACATCATTCTTAGAACTCACCCAATTTACACACAATGTGAGTGTGGTTGAAGTAGAAGATGAGATTGAACTCAAGGAAGGTAGCAATGGTAAGTCTAGCATTGGTGATGATTTGAGTGAACTCGAAGCTCCAAAAGTAGACCTCAAACCAGTACGTACGCATTTCTTAGAACAAACTCTACTTACCCGGTCATAGTGAATGAGGATCTTAATGATGAGGAAGTAGCCACCCTTCTAGGTAAATTAAGGAAGTTTAGACAAGTTATAGAATATTCTTTGGATTATATTAAAGAAATTTCTCAATCTTTGTGCATGCATAGGATACATCAAGATGAATCAATGACTTCTATTGAGCATCAGAGAAGATTAAATCCTAATTTGAAAGAGGTTATTAAGAAAGAGATTCTCAAGTTTCTAGATGTGGGGATAATCTATCCTATCTCGGATTGTATTTGGATTTCCCCGGTTCATGTAGTTCCAAAGAAGGGTGGAATCACTGTTGTTAAAAACAAAAAAGATGAATTGATACCCATTAGAACTATCACCAGTCATAGAATGTGTATTGATTATCACAAACTTAATATCTCAACTAGAAAATATCAGTTCCCTCTACCTTTTATTGATCAAATGCTAGAACGATTAGCGAACACCCATACTATTGTTTTCTAGATGGATAGGGGTTCTTTCAAATCCCGATACATCTTAGTGATCAAGAGAAAACAAATTTTACATGTCTCTATGGTACCTTTCAAAGGTGCATGATGTCGATTTTCTCAGATTTAATAGAATATATGGTTAAAATATTTATGGACTACTTTTCCGTGTATGGTGCTTCGTTTGGTGGTTGTCTTTCTAATCTTTCTAGGGTTCTCAAGAGATACGAGGAGACCAACCTAGTGCTCAACTGGGAGAAGTGCCACTTCATGGTTAGAGAAGGAATCGCTCTTGGGCATAAGATCTCGGAAAAAGGGTATTGAGGTTGATAGAGCAAAAGTTGAGGTGATGGTTAGGTTGGAGCCTCCGAATTCGGTGAAGGGTATTAGAAGCTTTTTTGGGTCATGCGGGATTCTACCGAAGGTTTATTAAAGACTTTTCAAAGATAGCTAGACCTCTAAAAAGGATACTTTGCAAGGAAATTGAGTTCAACTTTGATTAAGTATGTCTAGAAGCGTTTCTAGAGATAAAGAACGCTTTGGTGACCGCACCCATTATGCAAGCGCCGGATTGGGATCTACCATTTGAGAGCATGTGTGATGCAAACAATTTTGCGGTAGGAGCAAATTTGGGTCAACAAAAAGAGAAAAATCTCCATGTGATCCACTATGCTAGTAGAACCTTAGATGATGCTCAAGTGAAGTATGCAACTACGGAGAAGAAGCTCCTACCCATTGTGTTTGCATTTGAAAAGTTTTGGTCCTACTTGGTGGGTTCAAAAGTTATTGTTCACATCGATCACGCGGCGTTGAGAAATTTATTGGCAAAGAAGGATGCTAAGCCAACGTTGCTTAGGTGAATTTTGCTTCTTCAAGAGTTTGATCTTGAGATCAAGGACAAGAAAGGTATTGAGAACAGTGTAGCAGATCACTTGTCACAGTTAAGGGTTGAAGATGGTGTTCCCATTGATGATTCACTTCCCGAAGAACAACTTAGGGTGGTTCGTCTTGTAAACGAAGCAATGAAGAGTGAGAAGAGGTTGGAAAAAATCATGGGAATGGATGAAAAATTGTCGTGGTATGCGGATTATGTGAACTTCCTAGCTTGTGGAAAAGAGCCTCCTAACTTGGTAGGCTATGCGAGAAAAAAGTTTTTCAAGGATTTGAATCGTTTCTATTGGGATGAGCCCTACTTGTACACTCTTTGCAAGGACAAGCTTGCATTGGCACGGCTCGGCTTACAAGGGTCATTTTGCATCGTTTAGTACGGTCACAAAGGTATTACAAGCGGAGTTTTGGTGGCCAAAAATGTTCAAAGACGCTCAAGAGGACGTTCCGAAGTGTGATTCATGCCAACGTAAGGGCAACATAAGTAGAAGAAATGAGATGCCATAAAATCTGATTCTTGAGGTTGAGATCTTTGATGTTTGGGGAATTGACTTCATGGGACTGTTTTCGTCTTCTTATGGTCACAACTACATCCTTGTAGCTGTCGATTATGTTTCAAAGTGGGTTGAGGCTATATCTAGTCCAACAAATGATGTGAAGGTTTTGTTGAAGATGCTCAACATCTTTCCGCGATTTGGTATTTCTCAAGTTGTGATTAGCGACGGTGGTACCCATTTCATCAATAAAGTCTTTAAGAGTTTGATGAAGAAGCACAGTGTTAAACACAAAGTTGCAACACCATGTCACCCTCAAAAAGAGCGAGCAAGTCGACATTTCTAACCGAGAAATCAAAGTAATCCTTGAGAAGACGGTTGGTACAACAAGAAAAGATTGGTCAATGAAGTTAGACGATGCACTTTGTTATAGGACCGCTTTCAAGACGCCTATAGGGACAATGCCATTCAATCTTCTCTATGGGAGTTTGTGTCACCTTCCGTTAGAGCTTGAAAACAAAGCCATATGGGCAGTGAAGCTTCTTAACTTTGACATCAAGACGGCCGCGTAGAAGTGTTTGGTGCAATTGAATGAATTGGATGAGATCTGTCTTGAGGCCTACGAGAACTCGCATATTTACAAGGAAAAGACCAGTAATTCCATGATAAGAAGATCATCGAAGGGACTTTAAGGTTGATGATAGCGTTCTATTTTTCAATTCTCGGTTGAAGTTGTTTTCGGGGAAGCTCAAGTCAAGATGGTCCGTTCTGTTCAAGATCAAGGAAGTGAGACCTTATGGTGTGGTATTCCTTTAGAACAAGAACGGAGAAGAGTTCACGGTTAACGGGCAACGTCTTAAGCCCTACTTGGCTGATGAGTTCATAAAGAAGGGACCACGGTTCCTCTCTCAGATCCTTCTACTGCTTAAGGTGATGAACTGTCAAAGCTTTTTGATGTAAAACAAGCGTGCTTGCAAGGCAATCCCATGGTATCTTTGTATATATCTTTTTTTTATGCTTATCCTTGTGTTTTTAGGTTATTTTGGTTGCAAGGGTGAATCACTTGAGAGATTTGGATTGACAATAAAAAAATTAGGAGAAAACAGAGTTACATCGGGTTCATGTACCGACCTCACGTGGTTGTTACGAACTATCGGGCAGATGCAGTGACCTCACATGGTCGATCCACAGAGTGATCCGCAATTTCCAGAAACTTTCAGAGGCTAACAACGGTCTCTACTCGACCTCACGTGGTCGATATTACCCATCGGGCACTTCCGTCAGCCTCGCGTGGTCGCTGCAATTGCCAGGTAAGTCCTCTAATCCCTGTTGACCAATTTAATCTGGTTTAGTTTAAGTGAACCAGCCCAATTTTAGATCAATTTCATCCGGATTTCTCCACTCTTCTTCCTCCCAAACTCGATTTTCCTCTCCACCTTAGTCATTCACGATTACTTCACCCTCAAAACACAAGAACTCTCTCATATCTTCATCATTCTTCAAAATTCTTAGTGTTTTGAACTCGGTTTTTGCAAGCTATTTTGTTTAACTCTTAGCCTAACTTCTATTTTCGACTCCATTTCTGTCACCGAACCAAGGTATGAACTCGATTTCCTCTTCTCTTCACTTGAAGTGTTTGAAACACTTTGCTTAAATGTTCGTTTTTGTTAATGTTTGGGGTCCGATTATACACTTGTTTGAGTTGTAGTGATACCCATTGTTAGTATTATCGATTCAGTTGTTGAAATTTTAAGAAGAGTTTGAGAAATTTTAAATTTTGAATAGTTAGGGTTCTTGAATTTGGGAAAATCAAAAATTTTGGGGGAATTTGATGTTTATGGTCTCTTTAGCTTGCATTGACTCCCTAGAGCCTAACTGTAGAAGACTAGCAAGTTTAGGAATCGATTGAGCATGTTTCATGGGTTTTAAGCTTGAAAATGTATAATGGATATGTGGTTTGAGCTTGTTCTTGATTGTGATTCCTAAATGTTGATTGGACTAGATTTTTGCATCACCACTAACACCTTTTTTATTCCATTTGAGGTAGTGTGATCAAGTCTACGTATTTTGGCATTAAAAAGTGATGAATTGACACTTATATGTTGAGATGGCTGTGAATTATCCTTTGACGATGTTGTTAAACTTGATTTTTGTGGTTCTTTGAATTTTACATGCACTCATTTGATTCTCTTGAGATTGTTTGACCATAATTCATATGTTAAAAAGCTTGTAAATTGGTATTTGATAAGCTAAATGGCAATCTTAAAGATCATATGGTGTTGTTTGTATTTGATTTGTGATGCTTGCTTCTCATGTACTTGATGTCTACCTTGTAGATCATAAAAGGGAAAGCCAAACCAAACTGTTGAGGAAGCTAGTCGGATAAAGCAACCACAACGTGGTGCTAAGCAATCTAAAGCCCAAGCCTCTCATCCACCACCACCACAACGCTTTCAAGCACAATCGTCCAACCGAAAAGGAAAGAACATAGACATGGAGAATAGTGCATCCGAGAGTGAGAATGATGAGATACATACGGTGCGAGAGCCTCAGTCCAAACCACCAACACATGCTAAGCTTAATTCGAGGCCACCACCAACACAAGAAAAAAGGTATGCAAAGCTCAAGGTGATAAAGTTCATGCTGACTCGCTTCCCCGATATAGAGTTCCTCACCTCGGCGGGATTGTATCATGACATTGAGGCTATGCTCGCCAACATGGGACTGTGATGAGAGCTTGTGACACCTATGTGGAGCTATGTCGTGAGTTCTTCGCCTCCCTTAAGATCAAGAACCACGATCCTCGCATGAACGAGACCGATGAGACGGGTACATTAAGTTCACGATTGATGGAACGAAGTATGTGGTGACACTCGGGGAGATAAGCCACATCTATGGTCTCCCACGAGGAAGATACATGGAGCTCGATGTGCCTAATACCGAGTTGACCAAGGGTTGGAACATTATCAGAGTTGATTGCTACAAAGATGGGTCGACGAAGGCTTCTAATATTAGACATCCTACCATTCGATACGTCCATAAGGCCCTAGCCCACACATTGTTTTCGAGGAAAGAAACGGGAGTGGTCTTGGTAGATGAGATGGATTTGATCATCATAGATCTCAAACCGTTTCTCCCGTTTCTTAACGACGGACGTGGACTTCATGCTAACTACGACGACATGAACATGGTAGCTTTCTTCACCAAGCAGCTGATGTTATAAAGGGATCGAGTTATGCGGGCCGATGTTAGAAAGCAAAAGGATTGATATCTTCTACCTTAGGCGCATCTCATTCTTGGAAGGGACTCTCAACGCTTCTTACGCCTACCAATATCTTGTTTTATGGGGAAAAACGAAGATTATCCTACTCTCACAACATGAGCTCACAAACTTTGCCATAAGCGAGGATGTAACTTTTGATCATGCCGAGGAATACTTATATGACAAAAGAAGGCAAGGTATCCTTGAGAAAATCTGTGCACCAAGTAAATGGGAGAAATCACAAGCACGGGATGGAGAATAACTATCTCTAGAGGCACTTCGTCACCACCACAATCTCCTCCACGAGTTTACGGGAGCACGATATATGATTTTGAACCCTTTGTTGCGCCAATCCACAACCCGGTTCTCCGACAAACTCACGAGCACATCAACATTCTCCAACGCTTCATTAAGTGGCAAGGGAGGTCACTCAAGAAAGTTGTGAACCAAGTGAAGAGTTTAAAGAAGAAGGTGAAGCATTTAGAGGCATGATTCCACGAGGCAAGTTGTTCTCACCCTTTCCGTGAAGAAGTGGTTGACTTGGTGGCGGAAGAAGACACCAACATGGATGAGAGTGTTGAGAGAAGAAACTTCTACCATGTTTCTTCAAGCTTGGCGATTATTACCGTTGATCCTCACCATGCTTCTTCTTATGAGAGACGCCCACAGAGGAGAAAGAGAGTGGCTCGTTCCCTGACACCGGTTGACTACTCGAGCAATTACTCATATTCTATTGATGACTCCTACTCCTCTTACAACCTTTAGAGGTACCAACTCCACCTTGTACATAATTTTATTTCGTTTCTCCTTATTTTGTGTGTTACATTTTTGGTTAGTCTTTCTCTCGGACTCTCTTTCACTTCAAGACTGTTTGAATTAAGTTCGGGAGAGAGACATGCTACCAACATTGTGTTTTGTTTTGATTTTTCACTTCTTGAGTCATGCATTGTTAATAGCTAAGTATCAAGAAAAATAAAAAAAATTTGAAAAATTTGAAAAGCCAAAAAGAAAATCCATGTAGTTTTGCATTGCATTTCTTGCTTTTTTAGTTGAGTCTAGTAGAATCTAGGTTGCATTTGCATATGCATAGGAAATGATGATGATATTGCCTTGTAGAAATTCAACGTTAGGATTGAACTTAAAGCCTTTGGTCCTAGTTTATTGTTGTTTAAACTTGTCGGAAATTTGACAAAATCCATGTTAGGACTATTGCATCTTTAGAAAATCAACCCTATCTCTTATGGAAACTTGCATGATTATCAAAGCAACTCTATGAACTTGAACTTAAATGGACTTAATTCTCTCGCTTTGGGGCTTGATATGCATTCTCATGGTTCACACTCAAGTTTTTTTCATCACTTTATCACCCTTTGCTAACCCGAGTGGCCATTTTCATCTTTAAAAATGGTTCCACTACCCTTATCCCAAGCCATTCTTTCTATCACACATTGATTTGTTGAGTTAGGCCTTTTCTTGATAATGTTATTCATGTACAAAAACTTGAGAGTATCAGGAACGACAAGGTCTAATTCTCATGATTAACTAGTTCTTGAGCTTTGATAGCTAGCCTTTAGGTTGGGAATGTTTTAGAAATAGGTGGTTAGATTTAAGGCTTGATTTGGGTTGTTGGTGTGGAGATGAGATTGATTGGGATGGTGGATTGGGAGAAAAGAAAGAGAAGAAAATGATGAGATGGTTGAAAAAAAAAAGAAGGAAAATGTTTGGAATCAAAAGAAAGAAGTCTCTTAGGAAAGGATCAAGTTATAAAAGTAAAAAGTATGACTCTAAATGCTCAAAAAGAAAAAAAAAAGTGTCTTGTAGCTTCCTTAATTCAAAAGGAAAGGGCCTAGAATCAAAGAAAAATAAAAGCAAGAGTTAAGAAAGAGTCAAAGTGAAAAGTGAAAGAGGATCCCTAAGGAATTGTAAAAGTATAAAGAGATGTGGTTGGCGTGGTTGTTCTTCATGATGTTATTTAGCTAGTAAAAAGCTTGTTGGGTGAAGTAGAAAAAAAAGAAAGTACGAGCGATCTTAGGTAGACTTGAGCGATTATCTTGATAAGAGTGGGTAGAACAATGTGAGTTAGATCTTATATGCATAAATTGTTCATTTTCTTAGATAGATTTTGCATAATGTCTAGCATTCCGTTTTGTTCGAGAGTCACCCACTTAATCACTTCTAAAACCACCATAAAGGCCATTGAATCCAAATCAAATGAGAATGATTGATACCCCCTTCGCGAGACCACACTTGATACTTTAATGAAATGTTAAAGAGTTGCTTCGGTTTGATTGTGAGCTTTTTTTGAGTAAAGAATTTGGATTAGGAACTTGTATTGCGATGAATATGGAGAAGTACGAGTAGTATGATGATTGTTCTTGCAACTTTTAACTATCTTCAAAGACTTTGAGTTGAATCCTTTCCTTGATATTTTAAATTTTTGAATCCCCATTTTTAAACTTCTTTCTCGGTTTATTGTTTGTTGTTTGCTTGCGGACAAGCAAAAGATAAGTTCGAGAGAGTTGATATGTGTGAGTTTTGCATGGTTTTCGGTATCATTATCTTAGCTTTTGTCTCAATTCTTAACTAGTTCTAGCACATTTACATTAGTTAAGGGTCATTTGGTCTTGGTTTTGCATTTAGGAGTTTACGTTATTTTCTTTGCATTTTGCATTTCATATTGTCCATTTTTGTAGGTTTCTTGGAGTTCAAAGGTTTAGGAGATAGATTCGGATGAATTAGAAGCAAGAGTTAAGCACTCGAGGGACTTGGGAGGAGCTCGAGAACGGAAGAGAAAAAAGAGACGGACGTCCACTGAGAAAAATCAGTCTTGTATATTGACCACATGCAACCGTTGGGGGCCAGCGATCTCTGTAGCGACCTCACCTGCCCGATGGAGACTAGACCTGCAAAAACAGAAAGTTTCAGAGGCCATCAAGCATTCTTATCGACCTCACGTGGTCGATATTTCCCATCAGCCTCCTGCATCGACCTCACTTACCCGCTGGAACTGTGTAGAAAACCCAACTCAACCCGGTCAAAACCCAATTTGTTCTGGGTTGACCCGATTTGCCCATTTTACTATTTATACTCTTTTTACCTAATTTGTTGAAAGTTATGCCTTGTTTTGGAACTCTTTTTAGTCACATTTAGAACCTTGTAATGATCTCTTTAGTTGAATGCAAATTCCTTTCTCTTCATCTTGAATTTCTTCAAGTATTTCAAGTTTCATCATGATTAAGCACTTAATCTTTGTAGATCTTAGTGTTTATGTCATGATTAGTGAGTAGTTGTTTTAGTATCTTTGGGTATGGTAGATTAGGGTAGATTTAGATTGATTCATGATGTTTAAGGTTAGATTGTTTAATATCATTGTTCATTAGGAGTTCTTAATACTAGATTAGCCTTGATCAAGTTAGTCTAGATCATATGTGATTTCATGCCCAGAAGGTGTTTTTGAAAATACTTGAATGAACTTAATGAATGCTTAGTGTGCCTGCCTATGAGAATTGATGATTAGGGTGCTAAGTTGTTGGTTAATCTTCTTATTAATGCATATTAGTCTTGTGATTACGGATGAGAATCCTTATTAGTTACTTGATTAGTATAGAGATTAGTGCCATGGAAATAGATTAGTCTAGCTTAATGATCTAAGACCTAAGGATTAACATTGGTAGGTTGAATAAGTATCATGGATTAGCTTGGATTTGCCTTGATCAATTACCTTACCCGAGGATTCGCTTGTTTAATTATCTTTTAAGAACCGTTTACTCTTGATTAGTGTTTGCTAGCCTTGTTTAATTTTGGATTGAGTAGTCTTTAGAGTTTGCATGTCTTTAGCCTTTTGATTGCTTGGTTTGGTATTAGTGCTTGAGTTTGTTGGGTTTGCTTAGCTTATTACTTCTTTAGTTTGAATTGTTTAGGTTGTTAGAATTAAAACCTTTAATTCTTAATCGCTTAGATTAGATAGAATCTTGTATTCTTAGTTTCTTGTTCTAAACTCTTAGTGGAATCAATCCCCAAATACTCCGACGACAAGCCATATGCTTGTGGTTGATTACAAAGGGTTTAAAATTTATTCTCTATCAATATATATATGTCTAAGAATTTTCTTATTCGTATATGGGATTCTTAAATATTGGCCTTGGTTCAATTTTTTTAAATTATATTATAAACCTCCAATTATCAAAATTTAGTGATAAATGGTCGAAATGTGGGTTGCAACATATTTTAAATACTTGGTGTACATCACTATGCATAATTTTTGTTGGTGTAATTCGAATGACATTTTAATAGTTCATATGTATCGCTATATAGCGTCTCATAGTATGTATGTTTCACTATGCTATATTTGTTTATTATTGTAGTTAGAATGACATCTTGATAGCTCGTATGTATGGCTATGTAGCATCTCAAAGTTCGTGTAGTTAATTATCATTTTTTCTATAAAAAAAAATCATAAAGGTTCTCGATCATACTCAAAACGGTTGATTAACCCCTTTGTCCTTAAAGAATTTACTTAATTAAAATTTTTTTTATTTACCTTTAAAAAAGGACATTTTTATAAATACCTTAAATTATATAGGAAATTTGAAAAATATGCTCAATTTTAAAATAATTTGAAAATTACACTTAAAATAACCATAATGCCTTTTTATTTATCTAATCATTATTTAATTTAAAATAATATATATTGATTTTTAATTAAATTTGAAATAATAAATTTAAATAATATAATTCGTAATTAATATTTTAAAAAATTTATTTTATATATTTAGAATAACCATTATCCGATATTTTAACTAAATAAAAAAAAATATTGTTGAAAATATAATATAGATTTATACTTTCTTCAAAAATAATTAATTGTAATTATATAATATATATAAAAATAAAATAATGATTTATACATATTAATATTTTCGATAGATTTATTTCATTATATCTTGATTTATTAATAAAGTCAAATTTTTGAACTATGGACTTATATTTCACTTATATTGACTTAATTTTCTTTTTCATCGACTTACTTTAACATAGTCGACTTATTTTTTTTGTTCATCAATTTAAATTAATTTTTTCTGTCGACTTGTTTATTCATACTAGATTTAATTCATTCTACATTAAATTATTAATGAAGTTGATTGTTTTGAACTGTCAACTTTTATCGTATTTTTGTAAACTTAATTTTCTTCTCTGTTGACTAATTTTTAAACAGTTGATTTGTTACATTCTCGATTTTTTTGTAATATTTAAATTAAGGGGGATTTGCTAAACCTAGATCCAAAATTGATTTTGAATGCAAAAGTAGATCCCAAATTGAAACAAATGCAAAACTAGACCAAAAGGATAGATAATTTACATTAAGCCCCTAGTTGCAAACAAAAAACATAATCCGCAATTTTAGTTCTAACCTCCGGGCGACGTAGACTTCATTAACGAAGTCTCAGATTAGACTTCGTCTATGACATCCATAAAGTCTGAACCGTAATTAAACCTTAGATTTAAATGAGAAAAAAAAAAAAAAATTTCAATGCAATTTCTTCTACAGAAAATAAAATTATCCAAATATGATTTTTATAAATTAAAATTTAAAAAAACTTTCATAAAATTAAAGCATGTAAGGTTGATTATGTTCTAGAAAACTATTAACAGTCGCAGACTTCAGTGAAGTATGCTATTGTAATTAAATCTTAAATTTAAATTATAATAAAAAAAGAAAAATATTTCGATCAAATGAAAGATAAATTATTTTAAATCAAAGCCAAATGTTTAAAAATAAAGTTTCATAAAACTAAGCCATTTGATGTAAACCATGTGATGCATAATAGGTTTAGGGGTTGCCAATGGGTAAGAATCCATGCATATACCTTTAGAGTTAGACTTAGTTTGATATGTTTTTGATATAAAATGTCAGTCGTTCGTATAGTTGGTAGATTTTGAATATATTATACTATTTTGATGTCAAATGTTAGTATTTATTAAGAGAAAGTGAAACAATATTCAAATTTTAGAGTTTAGGGGTTACAGACTTTTCGGGTCTCGGGTGAAGTCTCACAGTACACTTCGTGTATGAAGTGTGTAACATTTTGTAAGCGTAAACTTCTCTGCAGAAGTATGAAAATCAAATAAATATAAAATTTCGAAAAAATTTCGCGAAAAATTTAGACAAATTCAAAAAAAATCCAAAAAAATAGATTTCGCTAGGGAAATATGCGACTGTTTATGGTTTTCTAGAACATAATCAACCTTACATGCTTTAATTTTATGAAAGTTTCTTCAATTTTAATTTATAAAGTTCATATTTGGATAATCTTATTTTCTGTAGAAGAAATTGCATTGAATTTAATTTTTATTATTTTCTTAATTTAAATATTAGGGTTAGACTTAGTTTGATAAGTTTTTGATATAAAATACCGATCCTTCATATAGTTGGTAGATTTTGGATATATTATACTATTTTGATGTCAAATGTTAGTATTTGTTAACATAAAAGTGAAAAAGCATTCAAATTTTGTAGCTTAGGGCTTACAGACTTCTCGGGTCTCGGGTGAAGTCTCACAGTAGATTTTGTGTATGAAGTCTGTAACATGCTGTTAGCGTAGACTTCTCTGTAAAAGTCTGAAATTTAATTAAATCCACAACAAACTTTAAAATAATTAAAACTTAGGTTCTTAAACAGTGATTTAGATAGATAAATTCTCTATCTAGGGACAAGTGCCCTATTTCTTGCAACGTACATATCAAACACCTCGAAGTCGTCCCAGAAATCTTCAACCTCTTCCATCGCTGGATTGAACAAAATGTCCAATAAGTCTTCTTCAGTTTCCAACCAACTGTCATAATCACCACCTATGTGAATTAGATTAGTATTATCGAGATCAATTACGATATGTTAAACTAATTGTAGTGAATAACACACTTACCCACCCACAGACTGATCTTCCATAATTTAAGCACCACGATCACACCTCCACCCATCGTGTTCTTAAAGCCATTCCAGAAGTTATAAGCGTGTTCGCCGGTTGCCACACATTTTAGTATATTGTCACTATTATGATTAGTAAAAGGTGGTTGTAAATTACATTAATGTGAGTTTCGTCATCGTGTTATTATTGTTTGGTTTAAACTTACATAACATCTTTGATGTGAAACACAATCTTTGTATGTGCACGGCCATGTGGATTCTCTTGAAGGAGGTTGGTGCTGCAGATCATGCCCATAGTATCTACATCATAAGTGTTCTCCTTCAGTTAAATAAAGTTACATGCATATAAAATATGCTTTAATAAATTTCCATGCATATAAAATATGCTTTAATAAATTTCTATGCATACTTATAACAACGTTTGTTTTGGTTTTGATGTCACAGATTTGGGTCAAACTTAAAAATTTCAAGTAGTACTTGTCATTCAAATGACCGATTTTTTCGATTCTAGTCTCTGTAGACAGAATTGTAAGTACGAAGCTAGAGTTTGTTGCACGGAACCCTGCAAATCCTGGCCGTACTACTACATTGTGTATTTTAATCCAATGCCCTTCATACTTCTCCAATCCAGAGAATGTTGGCACATGTACTAGAGTAATCATCAACTCCATCTTAGTTCCCTGCATAAGAAAAAGCATCACCAAACTATTGTATTGTCAGATCTATGTGACTACATGTTTGCATGTAAAAACATAAAGCCTAAGTGAATATCTCTTACCGCTTCATCTACTAATACGTAGGACAAGTAAGGACCTTCATTGAGAACGGAGTAAGAGTAGGCGCGGAGAATCTTGACTTTAAAACGTCAATCTGTTTTGCTTCCATTGGCTCTTTCATTGGCTTCGGTTAGAAGGTTGTAAGCATCCATTAGGATTTTTTGATTTGTTGTGAGTTTATAGATTTATTCATCTCGTTAATCATTATATCTCTGAAATACCTTATGGCCCAATGTCTTTAACTTATTAGTTTACATCGTTTATTTATTTGCATTTTTATTTACAATCGTGAAAACAACCACACAATTTCTACGCTTTAACTATTTACAAATCTCGTAAATCTATAGAGTACCATTGGTCCTTGTGGATCGACCCCGAATATATATACTACTGTGCACTTCACCGTGCCCATGCGGTTAAAGTATTTTGGGTTAATTACTCGAGCAAACAAGTTGGCGCCATTGCCGGAGACTAATTGCGTTACCAACCAACCAATTTTCGCTGCGAATATAAAACCAACCAAGTTTCGCTGCGAAGATTATCTAGGTCTAAACCTAGAATTCCAAATTTCTTTGCAAATCCTATGAATTCAAACAAGCATTAATGATCAGGCTAAATTGTTCACAAAATCCTAAACCAAATTTCTTTGCGAATAGATCCTTTGCTCACCCAACACTAGTTCAAGAAATCAATCACACTCACATGTCAATTAATCAACCTAATATCAGATTCTAGGTCGCGAAGCTAGAATAAGCAATAATCACAAGTCTAGATGAAGAACTCTATGGATTTTTCCTAACAATTCAGTTCAATCTAACAATTCATCAAACACCTTTGAATAACCCTAAACCTAACAAGGAATCTACTCAGACATGGTGAATAGAACAAACACCAGGAATAAAATAGATTGCATTAAAGAAATAGAGTAAAGAGTACAAAGAGGGTTTCAAATCTTCTTCCAAAACTCTGCTACAATAATCTTTATCTCCGGATATCAGTTCTCTCCTATAAAAGTGACTGAAAAACCTAATTATATCCTAAAACACGTTCTAGGCTTAATTGTAAATAATAAATTGTTCGCGTTCTCTTCTTTGGACGTCGGTATCGACCGATACCATAAGTGGTATCGATCGATAGAGAAACAGCGAGTCACGTTCCTTCTAAGTGTCAGTGTCGATCGACACTGGGTGGTGTCGGTCGATACACAGGCTTCATATCGGCTCTCGAACTGCTTGATCCATGTTCAGCTCGAAAATGTTCCAGAAAGCTTCAATAAGTCCTATTTAGCTCCAAACGTACCTAAATCCTGAAAAGACTTTAAAAGACTCCAAAAATACTAAAAAGACTCAATAAAAAGGACTTATATCATGGTTAAAAATGGATAAAAACCATGATATATCAACGCCCCCAGACTTAGCTTTTGTTTACCCTCAAGCAAACAGAAAACCAAACCAAAGAACGAGGTTTGAAAACATAGAGATTCACCTGTTCTTGAAACACTGCAATGACCCTTCTTCCTAATGTCTTCTCATTACTTCACTAGTTCCAAATCTAACCACCATGTACTTCTCCGTAGACATTTGCAGCTCCCTAGACTTCACACATTATTTCACAACATTATCCATAAAACTATCAATGCCGGTTTCATCGCTGCGATCAATGTTCAAGAACCTTCTAGACTCTTTCCTATACAATATCATGACAAAATAATCACCCAAAATTCACTCTCTTCTTTTCTGGTATTTAGTTCCTCTCCCCTAGACTTATTTCATTTCATGCTCTTCTTTTTTTTATGTGCACATACACATCGAGGTTCGATACGCAAGTATTGATGGTGTTTGCCACTGAATCCCCGGTTCTTCCCCTCTCTATGTATCAAAGGCGTAGGCGAATAGTGGTATCACGAGAATTTTTTCTAACCTCGCTTCTAACCTCTGTGTGATCATTCCTTCTAAGCAAAAAAATGGGATCACTGGAAATTTTCCTAACCCTCCACTTAGAAGAAAATCATTTAATCTTTTCGTGCTTAATTCTTGGACTTAGAGTGAGGACAAGGTATACCATTACTTTAAAAGAGATGGGTTCCTTTGTCAGATATGAATGAGGAATCAAGCTCCATGAACACCAACCTCATCGATGAAGTGCAAAATTTTTGGCTCAGGTTTCGATGGACTCTGATGGAAACATGAGTGCCCCTAGTTAACTGGTCAGTCTTTGGATTTTTCATTAGTCCGATCAGAAATACTAGTTCAGTAACAATGGATACTCAGAAGCAAAGTCAAGACAGTGGATACAGAAGCAAGATCATAATCTCCTACAAAATTTTGACTCAATAAAACAATTATGACACAGAAGCAACAGACTCTAAGAAAAACAAGCACTATGTCATCATCTACCTCCCCCAGACTTAAACAACACTGTCCCCAGTGTTATCGAGTCTAGAGATGGCAAAAGGGGTCAAAAGAACTAAGTGGTTGATGAAGCGCAAAGAAGTTACCCGTGTGTGATGGTTGGTATCGACCGATACTGGGTGGTATCGATCGATACAGAGTGTATGGCGATCGATACAGAGACCTCTTTTTTGTGATACTGATGCCAAAATTTTGTGCTAAGTGGTCCAAATGTTAGAGTGAGCACTGTAAGATCATTGACACACAAGTTAGAAGCAAAAATATCGCATAAAACCACAAGTTCAAGATAAGATAAAAGTGCTGACAGGAAACATGGTAGTTCAAAAAAAAAGAAAAATAAGAGGAAAAAGAAAAAAAAAAGAAACGTGAAACCATAGGAAGTAGAGAGCCTAATCATCTGAGGTGTCATCATTGAAGAGATCTCCGCGAGAGGAGGGTCCAGGTGCTGATGGTGAACGAGCGTCCACAGAAGACTTGCAGCTGCAGCGAGAAACAATGGCTCAAATACTCTGCAAGCTCTCTACGACATACCTCTGAAAAGTAGCGGTCTCCATCGGCAACTCCGGAGGGGTAGGAAATGAAGGTGCAGGAGCGGATGTAGACGCGCGTCATGGACAACGAGATCAACCTCCATCAAGATCGGGAGTGGGTGCATCCTCAGCATCAGTGGGAGCAGCGGGTGCACGAGGCACAACACGAACGCGTGTGGCCGGTGCAACGGATAGCAGGGTAGGGTCTGGATCAAATCGCAACCGAGAAGCATCCCCGCCGATAGTGGTCAGCACTCTGTTGGGGAGCTGCACTAAAAACTCTCCATCATTCGTGGGAAGACACCAACGCCGTGTTGGTTTCAGCCACCTAATGTGGTGCAGATGCTGCTCATCCATAAGAGAGCGAGCTGTGACAATCGAGCACTCGGAAGTGGAATCGAGCACCCGGAAGTGGAGATGCCAAAATGCTCGAAGATGGGAGTGAGAAGGCTGCCGACCGACTCAGTCTTCCACGCAGTGGTGTAGTTGCGTCCCAAGAAAGGTTTGATATTCAGAGAGACCAAGTAATGCGCGAAGATGGCTCCCATGTTGACGGCGAGGTTCAACTTGGGCCACTCATATCGATCCTCCGGAGTGAGGTCACCGATGGCCTTGTGGAGGAAAAGTAGCTCAGAGATCCGCATCTTGTTTGGCTCATCTTGCAGAGGAGTGTGTTGCTCAAAATGCGGACGATGCAGCAGAGAGTAGGGTGGCGAACATCCATCTGCGTGGTGGTCTTAGAGTAATAGGCTCCAAGACCGATATGCCCCCAAAAGACTGGACATCGTGGAACTGAGTAGGCAGAGCTACCTACCTGAGGTCACGGTCGTAGAGGTCAGGGATCGGTATCCTATAACGTACTCCTTAGATCAGAAAGGTCAAAGTGCCCTCTAGCGCGTCAGGGTAAACCTCGTCCCTGTAATAGACACGTGCAGTCGCAAGAAATTGGCGGACCAGATCAGGGTAGAGATCGTACTGTCGCGTGTGCAGTGTCCCCAGACCAATCTTGTAGAGCATGTCGGAGAGCTCTACATCGATGCCCAAGCAGTGCATCGTATGAGGGTCAATAAATCGCGTAGGTACCGCTGCGACACGCTGCCATTCGTTGTAGAACAACGTGTCGTACTCGCCCCATCCTTCAGCGATAGGCCTGTAGATGCAGGCATCACTCTCCGTCTCCTCCTTAGGCGTGCCCGCCCAAGCTCTCCTCGGGATGATCTTCTTCCCTTTCAGCTTTGGCCAGGGAGGCCTAGATGTAACTGCGGGTGTTGACGGAGGTGATGTGGTGTGTGGTGCAGTGATATGCTCAAATCTAATACCCTAAAGTATCTAAGCAGTAGCTGTAATATTCTAGGGGTCGAACCACAAAGACTCAAGATGTTCACTCAATAGATTTCAGAATGTGAATTAAGCTAAGCAAAATGAATGTAATCAACGGTAACAAAACGATTAAAACGAAGTAATAAATCAATGGGGTAAACGCTAGGCTTAGAGAAGTTTACAGGCAAATCAGAATTTTCAATCAGATCAAATGTCTGGAATGAAGTAAGCTCCGCTCTTGAACTTGAAACACAGATGTAAAGTAAACCAACTGTCGTTGCGAAGACTATCTATGTCTAAACCTAGAATTCCAAATTTCTTTGCAAATTCTATAAATTCAAACAAGCATTAACGATCAAGTTCAATTGTTCACAAAATCCTAAACCAAATTTCTCTGCGAATAGGTCTTTTGCTCACCAAATACTAGTTCAGGAAACTAATCACACTTTCGTGCCAATTAATCAACCTAACATCATATTCTAGTTCGTCGAGGCTAGAATAAGCATTATTCTCAAGTCTAGGTGAAAAGCTCTATGAATATTCCTTAACAAGTTAATCAGATCTAATAATTCATCAAATACCTTTTAAACTACCCTAAACCTAACAGGGAATCTACTCAGACATGGTGAATAAGACAAACATCATGAATAAAATATATATCATAAGTAAAATAGAGTAAGAATACAAAGAGTGTTCAAGGTTCTTCTCCCAAAAAACTCAATTGCAGAATACTATATCTCCAGAAATTATCAGTGTCCCCTCTGGAGGCTGAATTATATATCTAAAACACGTTTAGGAGTCTAATCGAAAAATAAGGAAAGCTTCTGGTTTATATTCGGGTCTTGATGTACGCTCTGATCACTGGTATCGACTGATACTGTAAGTGGTATCGATCGATACTGGGATCTTTAATCGTGTTTCTTCCAAACGAATGGTGTCGATCGATGCTTCTTAGGTGTCGATCGATGCTGAGATTCAGTTCCCCGAACTGCTTCAACTCCAGATTGCTTCAAAAGCTTCCAATAATCCAATTTAGCTCCATATGTGCCTATATCCTGAAAACAACTTGAAAGACTCTAAAACTACTGAAAAGACTCAGAAAAAGGACTTATATCATGGTTAAAAGTGGGTAAAAACCATGATATATCAACTCCCCCAGACTTAGTCTTTGCTTGCCCTCAAGCAAACAGAAAACCAAACCGAGGAAGAGGTTTGAAAACACGAAGACTCAACCTTCTCTTGAGACATTGTAATGACTCCTTTTCCAAGCTCCCAATCATCACCTAAACAGTTTCGGATCTGACCACCATGTACTTCTCTGTAGACAATTGCAGCTTCCCAGTATCCACTCATTATCTCACAGCATCAATCATACTATATCCTTCATTGCCGTTTCATCACTGTTGTTGATAATCAGGAACCTTCTAGATTCTTCCTCATGCGATATCGTGACTAAAGAACCACCCAAATTACACACTTTTGGTATTGTTTTCCTCTCCCCCAGACTTATCTCATTTTATGTTCTCTTTGAATTATATATATATATATATATATATATATATATATTTTTTTTAGCTTTTCATATACAAATCAAGGTTTGAGATGCGAGTATTGATGGGGTTTGCCACCGAATCCCCGGTTCCCCCCTCTCAAAGTATCAAAAGTCTTAGGCGAATAACGGGGTTCTGAGAAATGTTCCTACCCCTCGCTTCAGACTTTTGTGTGATCATTCCTTATCCCAGTAGAAAAATGGGGTCACAGGAAGTGTTCCTACCCCTTTACTCGGCGGAAATCATTTCATCTTTTATGCCTCAATGTGTGTCAAGGGAGAGGTGTACCAAAGTTTTCAAACGCATGGGTTCTTTTATCAGATATGAATGATGAATCAAGTTCAGTGAATACCAACCTCAGAGGTGAAGTGCAAAATCTGGCTCAGGATTTAGAAGAAATTTGCTGGAGACATGGGTGTTTGGATTTTCTTGGATTTTTTATTAGTCGATCCTAGAGCTGATTCTGTGACAAACGGTTACTTAAAAAAAAAATCAGAACAATGAAATCAAGCAAAGGTTCATAATCTCCTACAGGTTTTGACTCAATAAAACAAGAATTTGACTCAACAATGACTGACTCTAAGAAAAACAAACACAACGTCAGTAACCACCTCTCCCAGACTTAAACAACAATGTCCCCAATGTTATCTAATCCAGAGGAAGCAAAAGAAAGCACAAGAACATAATGGCTGAAAATGGGCTCGAAGGTACCGTGGGATTGGGTGGGTATCGATCGATGCGAATAACCGGTATCGATCGATACCTGGTGAGTATCTACCGATACTAGTTATGTATCGATCGATACCAAGGTCCTTTTCCGTAAGTCTGAAACTCAAAACCGTGTCCACTGAAGCCAAATGTTAGATGAAGAACTGTTAGATCATGAAAGCACAGTTAGAAGCAACATAATCAATAGATAGCCATAAGTTCAACAAGTACTGACAATGAGATAGAAAAGTTCAGAAAAGAAAACAAAACGAAAGAAGAGAAAGGAACAGAAAATGTGAAACCCAGAGCAGATACTAGTCGTCTGAATCATCATCATCATCTGATACAGCATAGCGAGATGAAGGGCCAGGAGTGGAGAGGTCGGCATCAGTCGATGACATGCAGCGTGAGCGAGAGACAACGGACCAGATGCTCTGTAAACTCTCCACGACGTATCTCTGAAAAGTGGTTGTCTCCATCGGCAGATCCGGTGGTGGAGGAAATGAAGGTGCAGGAGCAGATGTCTGGCGGCGCTGTGAACGGCGAGGCTGACTTCCAGCAAAGTCAGTTGCGGGTGCTTCGTCTGCAACAACAGGAATGGATGGGAGCTGGCGTGGAGCGCGGACACGAGTGGATGGTGCAACTGAGAGCAGACTCGGATCGAGATCGAAATGCAGCTGAGAAGGCTCATTGCTGATGCGGGTCTGAGTGCGGTTGGGGAGCTGCACAAAGAGCTCTCCCTCTGTCGTGGGTAGGCACCAGTGACGGGTTGGCTTCAGCCAACGCATGTGTTGCATATGCTGCTCATCCATTAGAGAACGAGCTGTGACAATCGAGCAGGCAGAAGTGGATATGCCAAAATGCATGAAGATAGGAGTGAGGAGGCTGCCGACTGACTCAGTCTTCCGCGCTGTGGCGTAGTTGCGGCCAGAGAAAGGCTTGGTCTTCAGAGAGACCAAATGGTGTGCAAAGAGAGCGCCGATGTTGACCGCGAGGTTCAACTCGGGCCACTCATACCTGTCCTCAGGGATAAGGTCGCCAATGGCCTTGTAAAGTAAGATCAGTTCTGAGATCCTCAGCTTGTTTGGCTCCATCTTGCAGAGAAGAGTGGTGCTCAGAATGCGGACAACGCAACGCAGAGTCGGATGGCAGATGTCTATCTGTGTCGTGGTCTTGGAGTGGTAGGTTCCAAGACCGATGTGTCGCCAAAAGACCTGTGCGTCATGAGACTGGGTAGGAAGAGCTACCTGCTGAGGATCGTGATCGAACCCGTAGATGGCGCAGAGATTAGGGATAGGCAGCCTGTAACGAACCCTTCGGATCGGGGAAGTCAAGGTGCCCTCCGAAGCAGTGCGGTGGACCTTGTCTCTGTAATACACTCGAGCTGTGGCGAGGAACTGGTGAACAAGCTCAAGATAAAGGTCATACCGCCGTGAATACAATATCCCCAGACCAATCTTCCCAAGCATGTCTGAGAGCTCCACGTCGATACCCAAACGGCGCATAGCGTGCGGATCGATAAAGCGTGTGGGGAGGATGACAACGCACATCCACTCGTTGTAAAATAGAGTGTCGTAGTCGTCCCACTCCTCAGCTATGGGTCTGTAAATGCAGGCCTTGCTCTCTGTTTCCTCCTTAGGCAATCCTGCCCAATCGCGTCGTAGAATGATTCTCTTCCCCTCCAACTGAGGCCAGGGAGGCCTGAGAAACAGGAGCAGGGGCAGAGGGAGATGGAGATCGACGTGGCGCAGCCCTCAAGTCACTAATGTGGACCTCAATGAAGCTCTGAGGACCAATGTTATCTGTGAAACCACCTTTCAGGACCCTATAGCGATCTCGGGTCAGACAAGGGGTGATGACTCCGGCATGCCAGAATGATCCACAGAACGCTTCCACTTCGTCCTGAAGACTAAACTCGCGGCATGGAGGATTGGAACTGGAGGCGTCGTCCTGTCGTGCCTTCTTACGGGGAGCCATCTGAGAAGAATCGAAATGAAAACAGATAGCAAATTAGCATGTGTATCGAATAAGTGCAGGTATCGATCGATACCAAGGGGGTATCCATCGATACTCGAGATATAATCATAAAGGTTCCCCACAGATGCATCGCAATCCCAGTCCATCAACCCAAAATCAAATTCCTCATACTACTCCATCCCTATCATATCCATTCTAATCCTGATCTAGCAATTCCATGTCCCTAGAGCTAAAGATGACAGCGAAAGTTTCACAACAGAGGAAATCCAAATCAAATCTGTCAACGAGTCTAAAAGGAGTGATTACGAGTACATTACCTTGCAGATCAAAGAAAACGGTGAAGAAATCGAAAAAGTGGCGAAAGAGCGAGAGAGAGAGCGGCGTCGATCGATGGGGAAGAGGAGATAATGAAGAAGAAAACCCGATGGTTTTATAGAAAACTTACCTAGTTGCTGGGTATCGATTGATACAGTAAGTGGTATCAATCGATGCTCGCATCGGAACGACACATTTCTTCAGTGGTAACAGTATCGATCGATACTCCAAGGGTGTCGATCGATGCTCGTGGTCTGGACCTGGTTCACGTGAAGACACAAGACAAAAACAAACAAAAAATTCAAAACAAAAACTTATGTACAGACTCACCTGTGGGTTGCCTCCCACCAAGCACTTGTTTAATGTCCTTAGCTTGACATGGAGATCAGTCAGGCAGCTGGTGGCTCAGCTAGAGGCATTATGTGGCCATCTGGGATGGTGGCTTTTGCCCAGTAATGTTTCACCCGCTGTCCATTGACAGTGAACTCCTTTCCTTCAGCACTCACCAATACCACTGCACCGTGTGGGCGGACTTCCTTGATTGTGAAGGGTCCTGACCAACGAGAACGCAATTTCCCAGGAAATAATTGTAAAAGAGAGTTGTACAGGAGTACCTGGTCATTTGGTTCAAAGTAGCGAGAAAGGATCTTCTTGTCATGATAGGATTTGGTCCTTTCCTTGTACAGTTTGGAGTTCTCATAGGCGAAGTGTCTGATCTCATCCAATTCATTCAGCTGAACCAATCACCTTTGAGCAGCAGACTTTATGTCAAAGTTTAACAATTTGGTAGCCCATGCTGCTTTATGTTCGATCTCAACCGGAAGATGACAGGCTTTCCCATACAACAAATGGAACGCGCGGTTCTGTAGGCCCAAAGAGCGTCGTCGAGTTCTAGTGTCCAATCCTTCCAAGTAGAACCAACTGTCTTCTCCAAAATTTCCTTGATCTGTCTGTTGGAGACCTCTACCTGTCCACTGGCCTGAGGGTGATAAGGTGTGGCAACGCGGTGATGGGCGCCATACTTTCTCAGCAGCTTTTCGAAGACCTTGTTGATGAAGTGAGTGCCACCATCACTTATAACAACTCTGGGTACTCCAAATCGAGGGAAAATAATGGTCTTGAACAGTTTCAGAACCACGGCAGAATCGTTGGTAGGACTAGCAATTGCTTCTACCCACTTAGAGACGTAATCGACGGCAACCAATATGTAACTGTTCTGTCTCGAAGGAGGGAATGGTCCCATAAAATCAATGCCCCAGCAGTCAAAGACTTCGACCTCGAGGATGAAGTTATGTGGCATCTCATGTCGCTTGCTGATTTTCCCTCTTCTCTGACACAAATCACAATGAGAGATGAAGGCGTGAGCATCCTTGAACATTGTAGGCCACCTAAAACCAGCTTGCAGAAGAACCTTAGAAACTGTTTTGAATGTGGCGAAGTGCCCAGCATACTCAGATCCATGGCAATGAAATAGAATTTCTGGCACCTCAGATTCAGCTATACACCTTCTGTAAATCCCATCAGAACAGTGCTTGTACATATATGGTTCATCCCAAAAGTAACGTCTGACATCTCTCATGAATTTCTTCTTAACATACTTCTTGAGATGCTTTGGTTCATAGTCAGCAGCAAGGTAATTGGCTATGTCGGCATACCAAGGTTCAGCAGGAGTGATGACAGCTAAGGATTCCTCTGTATCAAACTAATCTACAGACGATTCAGCTATGGATGATAGCTGGTATCGATCGATGCTCAAAGGGTGTCGATCGATGCTTGAATGTTGAACCGACTGCAACAATTTATGAGGGTATCGATTGATACATGTAGAGTGTCGATCGATGCTTTCATTCTGTAATGACAAAATCAAACCAGAGCTGTGTCGACACCCAGTCTAAATGAAGTAGATGTTCTCTTCAGGCAAGTAATCGTCAATAAGAACATCATCACTGATCTTCATTCGTGATAGATGGTCTGCAACTCCATTCTCCACTCCTTTTTTATCCCTGATCTCAATGTCGAAACCTTGGAGTAGTAGAATCCATCGACTCAATCGAGGTTTCATATCCTTATTCTGCAACAATCAATGGAGGGAAAATAGGCTCAGGGTATTTCTCAGGAAATCAAGGAATGCAGGCAAATCAATCAATCAGGATTCAGATTTAGCACGGTTCTTGAACTCAAAACACTAAGCTATAATTAACCAACTGTCGTTGCGAGAATTATCTAAATCTAAATCCTTGAATCCCAAATTTCTTTGCAAATTCTAAAGACCTAAACCAGCTTTAAAGTTCAGGTTTGATATGTTCACAAAACAACTAAACCAAATTTCTTTGCGGATAATTATTTTGCTCACCCTAGGGTTTTCGGGTTGCCAATCACACTCTCGTGTCTAATTGATCAACCTAAGATCTAAATTCCAGATTCGTCAACCTAGAACTAGCTTTGAGAACAACCTATGGTGAAGAACTAATTCAGATTATGAATCCTAATAGATCAACTTATCTAACAAGCCATGAAATCCTTTATGAGAAAACCCTAAACCTAAGAGAGATCTACTCAGACATGATCAATGAAACAATCTACACTGATGGTGTCGATCGATACTGCTCCGTCTGGACCTGTTTCTCGTGCAAGACAAAACACAAAATCAGAAAAAGATTGAAATTAAAACTTATATAAGCAGACTCACCAGTGGGTTGCCTCCCACTAAGCGATTGTTTTAATGTCATTAGCTTGACAGTGTCGGGGCTCAAGCGTCGGGTGGTTCGCAAGAGAGACAGTGAATGCATCTGTGACAAACGTCTCATCCAAGGTGGTGTGTAAGCATTAAGTGCATGGGGTCTACCAAGGAAATGAGGAACAAACCAATCAGGGCGGGATGGAAAATTGGGTGGGAGACTTCGTTTTTCCCTGCACAGTCATCAAAAGAAAACAACAAGCGCTCGACGAGAATCTCGCGGCTTGCTTAAGTGTGAAGTAGATAGAAACATATGATTGATGATATGAGGTGGTTTGGAATTGGAAAAAGAAGGTGCGTTACCTTTGCTTTCGCCGAGGTGTCTGGCGTGTGAGAGGTGAGAGTTTTTGCTTGGAAATCAGATGGTGGGCATAAATGCTGCGTCGACCGATGCAATGTCTGAAACTCGAATTTCACCAACTATGTCTGTAGTTTAAGTCTACAATCCTTGCCTCCATTGTAAAAGACATTATTTTCCAGCAGTCTGACATTAATTGGAGCCTCTTCCTCGAGCTAAGTACTGAATAGACAGTCCTCACTCAATCCTTAAGCTCATCAGTAGCATCCAACACCTTGACATACCCCAGCAGTAATGTCTTCTGAAAGCTCTGTGTTTGGGTCCTCAATCAATGGAAATCTCTACAGAAAAGGTCTGTCCATCAATGGTAGATTTCCTCCTCAGCTTGTCGCATGTTAAAGCTCATGACTTTATCAACCCAAATCAAGCTCTATCTGTCCCTTTCTCACATCAATGATGGCACCAGCTGTTGCCAAAAATGGTATTCCCAAAATAAGAGGATCCTGAGGTTCTTCACATATTCCAAAACACAAAGTCTGTGGGAATCATACAGCCTTCGATCATTAGTGGAACATCTTCTAAGACACCTTCTGGAAACCTTTTGGATCTATCAACTAAGATGAGAGAGATCTTTGTTGAACAAAATCGTCATCCTAAGGCTTTTCAGCTATAGAGAGAGGCATCAAGGTTAATGCTAGAGCCAAGATCAGAGAGGAATGAGGGAACTTTGGTTGAGATGGAACAGTCTAGTACAAAGCTTCCTGGATCAGGTAGTTTCTCTTGGAATTCTACTCTGAATCATAGCACTGACATGTTCAGAGATTTTCACCTTCCCTCTCTTTCCTTGAGAACTGTCTTTTTTCAGGAGAATTTCACTGATGTCCTTTGTGAGGCAGTTGCTGCTTCCTCAGGACTCACACCATTGGTAACCATCCTCGTTAGCATACCTCTGAGAGCTGGTGAAGTCTTGATAGCATCGACGAACGGGAGGTTCAACAACCAACTTTTTAGCATTGCTCTGCATCTGGCCTCTTCTACTTCTTTCTTAGACTTGGCAGGGGTCGAGGGTAAGGAATTTTTTTGGTACATAGACTCTCCCGACATGTCCTGTAGTCTGCTTCTGGTCGAGCTCTAGGCTTGTATCGATCGATACAGGGGGATTATAGATCGATGCCTGTCGTTGTGCACCTTGTTCTGAAGACGTTGAACAGGACAACTGTTGATGTTGAGTGGCATCGATCGATATTGGGTGAGTATCGATCGATACTGTAGAAATTCCAGGAATCTCATCGTCGTCGTCTCCGGCAAGATCGATGAGCTGCTTAGGAGAGTAGGTTTTCTTCAAGCCTGAAGTGACCTCGCTTCCACTTCCCAAAGTAATGGCATGGACGTGCTCCCTCGGATTCACTATCTTTCCGGTAGGAAACCATCCTGTCTCTTTACAGTTTCTGCGTCTGAGCAATCTGGGTTTCCAACTTCTTATGATAGATGTTCAAAGCCTCAATTTTCCCATTCAGATCAGTGTATAAGGCGTCCATCTTCCCGTTAAAGTCGACAGTCATCTTCTGCTGCCCCTCAAGAATCTGTTCAAGCATAGTCTCAACTTTGCTTTCCTGAGTCTTAGGAGGTGGTGTCTGGTAGGACGAATTCCCATAGGTACGAGTGTACCCACTGTTCTGAAGTGGCTTCTGAGCATAGGAGTTTGCCCCGAAGTTTCGCAGACTTGAAGTCAGATTGAAACCCTTCTCTATGAGAGTTGTTATTGAAGCCACGGTTTGTACGAATTCTGAAATCCATTACCACCTATGTAGTTGACATCCTCTGCTTCACCCTCTTTGATGTTCTCTACCTCCTCAGCAAAGTGCACTGCCTTTTGCTGCTTACCCAATAACGATCTGTGAAACTGAATCCAGCTTGGCATGTACCTCAGGATCTGCAACCCATCAGCATTACCATTCTGCTTCTTCCTCTCAAATCAGCATTCTTAGTGCTGTTGGCTAGATGCTAGATTCTCAATCAACACATAAGCGTCCTCGGGAATACCTGGTGTTGAAGTTACCAATTGCTTGCAGCGTCTAAAAGCCATCTGATACCTCCAATCGATCCCTCTGAAGAAGATACCCAACAACTGAACCCGCGAGAAACCGTGGTGAGGGCAGTCTCTCTGATAAGATCGAAATCGAACCCAGGCAGCCTTGAATGCCTCAGTCGCTCCCTGAGAAAACTGGGAGATCTTGTTCCTGAGTTCTTCTGATCTCGCATCATCATAGAAATTATTCAGAAAGCAGTCTTGGTCTCCTCCCAAGTGGTCAAAGAACCTGGAGGCAACTGCTTCAGCCAGTAAGATGCATCTCCACTAAGAGAGTAGGGGAAGAGCTTACAAAAAGAGGAAGTCATTGGACATTCCATTATATTTGATACTGGTGACCAAGTCCTCGAACCTCTCAATATGATCCATGGGATGCTCATGAGAAAGACCATGAAAAGGGTGCTGGCCCTACAAGAGTGTAGTATGGCCAGGCTTCAGTTCAAAGTCATTTCTCTGGAGGTTGGAATACGAATCGGCATATCGGTTTGCATAGAACTGAATCTGGTCTGTTGTACTCCCAAGCGTTCTGGCACGATAAACGTGAACATTCCCAACATTCCCACGCACAGCTGGTGGGATAACCGCATTAGCAACCGGTGCAGGGGCAATAACGTTACCTTCTGCATCAATTCTCTGTCCCTGCGCGTCACACAGGTGACATTCCTGATCTCTCAGAACCCCAGCCTCATCACGAGCAAGCACATTTGGATTGTTCATACTCTGCTTGTTTCTTTTGCTTTTCTGATTGTACGCTCTAATTCCAGCTAGCTCTTCGTTAGATAGGTTGATCAACTGCTTGTTCTTGCTTCTCTGGTCTCTCGATGCTGGCATACACCTGAAATACATAAGTTAAAAACGCGTAAGTGACGGAAGTAACAACGAGTATCGATTTGATACTAAGAGGGTATCAATCGATGCTCAACACTTAGTCGAAATTCTTAAACGTAATCTAATGGTGAAATTAGAGTGCCCGGCAACGGCGCCAAAATTTGATATGCTCAAATCTAATACCCTAAAGTATCTAAGCAATAGTTTGTAGTATTCTAGGGTCGAACCACAAAGACTCAAGAAATCACTCAATAGATTATAGAAATATGAATTAAGCTAAGCAAAATCAATGTAATTGAAAGCAGCAAACGATCAAAAGCAGTTGTAAAATCAATGGACGGAAATAGGCTCAGGGTATTTCTCAGGAAATCAAAGGAATGCAGGCAAATCAATCAATCAGGATTCAGATTTAGCACGTTTCTTGAACTCAAAACACTAATCTATAATTAACCAACTGTCGTTGCGAGAAATTATCTAAATCTAAATCCTTGAATCCCAAATTTCTTTGCAAAATTCTAAAGACCTAAACCAGCTTTAAAAGTCAGGTTTGATATGTTTCACAAAACAACTAAACCAAATTTCTTTACGGATAGTTATTTTGCTCACCCTAGGGTTTTCGGGTTTCCAATCACACTCTCGTGTCTAATTGATCAACTAAGATCTAAATTCCAGATTCGCCAACCTTGAACTAGCTTTGAGAACAACCTATGGTGAAGAACTAATTCAGATTAATGAATCCTAATAGATCAACTTATCTAACAAGCCATGAAATCCTTTATGAGAAAACCCTAAACCTAAGAGAGATCTACTCAGACATGATCAATAAAACAGAAATCATAAATAAAATAGATTGCATAAAATAAATCAAGAGTCAACAGGGTTTCAGAATTGCTCCCGCACA